>JAUCMX010000026.1:985233-1015233 GCA_033459395.1 Hemibagrus guttatus | reverse complement strand
GTGTGTGTATAGTGTGTGTATAGTGTGCATATAGTGTGTGTGCAGGTGTGTGTATAGTGTGTGCAGGTGTGTGTATAGTGTGTGTATAGTGTGCGTATAGTGTGTGTGCAGGTGTGTGTATAGTGTGTGCAGGTGTGTGTATAGTGTGTGTATAGTGTGTGTATAGTGTGCATATAGTGTGTGTGCAGGTGTGTGTATAGTGTGTGCAGGTGTGTGTATAGTGTGTGTATAGTGTGCGTATAGTGTGTGTGCAGGTGTGTGTATAGTGTGTGCAGGTGTGTGTATAGTGTGCGTATAGTGTGTGTGCAGGTGTGTGTATAGTGTGTGTGTGTGTATAGTGTGTGTATAGTGTGCGTATAGTGTGTGTGCAGGTGTGTGTATAGTGTGTGCAGGTGTGTGTATAGTGTGTGTATAGTGTGTGCATAGTGTGTGTATAGTGTGTGTGCAGGTGTGTGTATAGTGTGTGCAGGTGTGTGTATAGTGTGTGTATAGTGTGTGCATAGTGTGTGTATAGTGTGTGCAGGTGTGTGTATAGTGTGTGTATAGTGTGTGCAGGTGTGTGTATAGTGTGTGTATAGTGTGTGCAGGTGTGTGTATAGTGTGTGTATAGTGTGTGCAGGTGTGTGTATAGTGTGTGTATAGTGTGTGCAGGTGTGTGTATAGTGTGTGTATAGTGTGTGCAGGTGTGTGTATAGTGTGTGTATAGTGTGTGTGTGTGTGTATAGTGTGTGTATAGTGTGTGCAGGTGTGTGTATAGTGTGTGTATAGTGTGTGTATAGTGTGTGCAGGTGTGTGTATAGTGTGTGCAGGTGTGTGTATAGTGTGTGTATAGTGTGTGCAGGTGTGTGTATAGTGTGTGTATAGTGTGTGTGTGTGTGTATAGTGTGTGTATAGTGTGTGCAGGTGTGTGTATAGTGTGTGTATAGTGTGTGTGTGTGTGTATAGTGTGTGCGGCGAGTGTAGAAGAGTGTTGTGTTGCAGTCGGTAACGTGGTGGGACATGAGAACATTGTCTCTGCCTCCAGAATGAACAGTGCTATTGTGGTGTTCCTGAATGATGTGGAGAAAGTGAGGAAACTGACCCAGAATGGAATAGTGGGCAATAATGAGACGATATTGGTTTCTCCCCTCAGTTCCCCAGATAAGAAAGTCATGTTGTGTAATGTCCCTCCTTTTATTTCTGACGAGGCGATCGGTAAAGGGCTGTCTCGGTACGGGCGAATGGTCTCCCCCATTAAGAAAATCCCCCTTGGCTGTAAGTCCCCACTGGTGAGACACTGGGTGTCTTTCAGAAGAATGGTGTTTATGGTGTTTAAAGAAGGTGTCTGTGAGCTACACGTGGTTTTTAAATTCACTGTAGATGGCTTCGACTACAACATCTTTGTCTCTTCTGATACAGACATTAAGTGTTTTAAATGTGGTCAGACTGGACATCTCGCTCGGGCCTGCCCCGAGAGGCAGAGTGCCCCCCGGTGTTTCTGAGTGACCGGGGCGGGACGCGGAGGGCCGCCGAGGGCCCCGGAGCTGCCGCTGCACCGGACCTGACGGAGAGTTAGCCTTAAGCCCAGCCTGCAGCCCAGAAGCCCACTGGAGCTACGCCGGCCCCGGAAAAGCCACGCACGGCCGAACCGGCTGCGGCAGAGCCACGCTCGTCTCGGCCGGACCGGAAGAAGCCGTGGTCTACTGAGAAAAGCTCAGTGGGTTCTGGAGCAGTGCTGGAGCCGCCTGCGCTGACAGAGGCGGGCGCGGAGGTGCAGGGCAACCGCATGGAAACACCGGACACTACACCAGTGCAGGGGGACGGGGGAGACGTGGACATGGCGGATGAGCCCGTTTTTAAAGTACCGAACAAAGGAAAAAACAAGGTAAGGGACGAGGGAAAAAGCAGGCTAAAAAAGAGACGAAGGTGGAGGAAGGAGAATCGGACAGTGATGACCGCATCTCAGACTCGGTTTTAACTTTCGATTCTCAAGAGGAACAGATTAATGTCGTTTATAGTGCAGAGGACATTTTTTAAGGAGTTTTTTTAAAGGGAAAACCAAATGGCAGAAGAATGTCGTATTGGAAGAGTTTTTCCCGGACCGCAAACACCTTCATTCATGATGTTAAGTTCTTCAGAAGAGAAGGAGCGTTTGTTGATGTAGAAATTTACCGTCTGAAGAAACTGATAACGAGAGTGAATAGGGAAAACTCTGACCATGAGTAATGTGTGGTGTGTTTTATGTTAGAGTGGTTTTTACCCTCTGTCTGGTTTTATTTATTTTATTTATTTTAATGATGGGAATTAATATTGCGAGCTTAAATATTAATGGAGCAAGAGAGCAGAATAAGAGAGCTAAACTCTATGGACTTTTAAAGCAGAAGCACATTGATGTTGTCATGCTGCAGGAAACCCACAGTGATATCAGCAATGCTGCTGATTGGGTGAAGGAGTGGGATGGGTTGGTGATTTTAAGCCATAACACATCACTCAGTGGTGGAGTCGCCTTGCTCTTTGCTCGCAATTTTATCCCTTGTTCTTATTCAGTTGAAGAGATTTTAACTGGGAGGCTTTTAAAAGTGAAAGCTTTTTATGAGAATGAGGTTTTAGTTTTTATCTGTGTGTACACTCCCACCAGTGCAGTGGAGAGGATGGGTTTTTTAGACACATTGAGCAATGTTATTGCTGACTGCGACACTGCAGATATTTTAATTCTGGGTGGAGATTTTAACTGTACTACATGCAGATGATTTGGATCGGAACCACGCAGAACCTCACGTGGCTTCCCGTAAGCGTCTGTGGGAGGTGATGGAGGCCCACAAGTTAAGTGACATATGGAGAACCTTTAATAAGAACAAGAGACAGTACACGTGGGCCCATGCCGTAGACAACTCACTCTCCCTGGCAAGACTAGATCACTTTTATGGTTTTAAACACCAGCTAACGCTTTTTACACAGTGTTTTATTGTTCCAGTAGGTATCTCTGACCATAGCATGGTACAGTGTACTATCACTAAAGAGACCGTTAAACCTAGGAGCGCCTACTGGCATTTTAACACTGCACTTCTAGAAGACGCTAATTTTAGAGAGTCTTTTACTTATTTATGGAATTGTTTTAAAAACAGAGAAGGCAGCTTTTAGCTCACTTCAGCTGTGGTGGGATGTGACTAAAACACAAATCAAAGTTTTTTGTCAACAGTACACTCTCAACGTCACAAGAGACATTGTTAGATCTCTGAAAGCTCTGGAGATAGAAATAGTGGAACTCCAGCGTTTGGAGGCCACCGGAGATCGAGGGCATATTGAAGCCCTCAAAAGTAAAAAAAGCCAAAATGAAGGACCTGTTAGACATTACAGCACAGGGGGCGCTGGTCCGCTCACGCTTTAAAAGTGCAGCCGAGATGGACGCTCCTTCTAAGTTCTTTTTCAGTTTAGAGCAAAAGAATGGACAGAAAAGATTCACACATGCTTGCGAACAGAATCAGGGGATCTCTTATCTGAGTCCACTGAAATTCGCAAGCAGACAGTACGCTTTTACTCGAAGCTGTACAGCAGTGAGTGGTCAGGGGCACAAGTGGTGGAGGCTCTCTGAGCGAGCGGCCAGAGAGTTGGACAGGGAGCTGTCGCTGGAGGAGCTTCATGAGGCTCTCCAGAGGATGGAGAATGGACGGGCGTCAGGTATAGACGGTCTCCTGGCTGAGTTTTACAAGGCTTTCTGGGCTGTCATAGGGCAGGACATGCTGGATGTCCTACAGGACAGTATAGGGAGAGGTGGGCTCCCATTGAGCTGCAGGAGGGCCGTCCTGACCCTGCTGCCGAAAAAGGGAGACCTGACACACCTGAAGAACTGGTGCCCCGTCTCACTACTGTGCACTAAGGTAATGGAGCGGCTCATTCACCAGGACCAGTCATACTGTGTGCCTGATAGGTCCATATTTGATAATATATATTTAATTCGTGACATTTTGGACGTCTCTAGACTGTTGGGCTTACAGACTGGTCTGATTTTCCTAGATCAGGAAAAGGCTTTTGACCGGGTTGAGCATGAATATTTGTGGAAGGTGCTGGAAGCCTTTGGGTTCAACCCAGGTTTTGTAGCCATGATCAGGGTGTTGTACTGTGAAATTGAGAGTGTACTGAAGGTTAACGGTGGTTTATGTGCCCCTTTTAGAGTGTACAGAGGGATCAGGCAGGGCTGTTCCCTCTCAGGCATGTTGTACTCTCTGGTGATTGAACCTCTTTTAAACAAGTTAAGGAGTTTTCTATCTGGTTTTAATATTCCACACACTAATGCCTCAGTATGTTAAACCAGAGTGGAGGGCACTGTATAAACCACCGTTAACCAAAAGAGCTGCTGACCTCCAATGGAGGATTTTACATGGTATTATCTCTGTGAACTCTTTTATCTCTGTTTTAAACCCTGATGTTGTACATGACTGTCCGTTCTGTTCACAGAGAGAAACTGTTCTTCATGCTTTTATTCACTGCTCCAGGTTACAGTCACTGTGTGTGTTTTTACGGAGCATTTTAAGGTCTTTTAATGTTGATTTTACTGTTCAGTGTTTTATTCTGGGTTTTAAATACATCAGGAAACACAGGTTCAGGTGCCAACTGATCAATTTTATCTTTGGTCAGGCAAAAATGGCAATATACCTGAGCCGAAAAAACCGGGTAGCACAAAACACTGACTGCGAGGTCACAAGAATTTTAAAGAGGCTGATCAAGTTAAGAATTTTAATTGATTTTAATTTTTATAAGAGTCTGAATGATTTGGACATGTTTAAGTGTGTGTGGTGCTGTGAGAATGCTGTGTGCTCTGTTGCAGAAGGAGAACTTAACTTTGCAGCAGAGCTACGCTAATCATCACTCCTGTTTAAACTCATTTACTGAAAATATTTGAATACACTCTTCTTTCTTTCTTTCTTTCTTTCTTTCTTTCTTTCTTTCTTTCTTTCTTTCTTTCTTTATTTACTCATTAAGTCACTCTGTGTATGATATGTGACCTTTTTTTTGTAAAAGTCAAAAAGTCTGTCTCTGTCTCTCTCTCTCTCTTTCTCTCTGTCTCTCTCTCAGTCTCTCTCTCTGTCCCTTTCTCTCTCTCTCTCTCTCTCTCTCTCTCTCTCTCAGGCTCTCTGTCTGTCTCTCTCTCTGTCTTTCTCTCTGTGTCTCTCTCTCTTTCTCTCTCTCTCTCTTTCCTTATTTCTTTCTAATCTTCCCCTCCACTGAATTCTATCACTCAGCCATCAGGCGTTAGTGATAGAGGTCACTCAAGGTCATGAACGTTCCTCACACGTTCACATGGTTAAAGTCACACTGCTCCTGAATCCTGCGTCCTGATTGGTCAGAAACTGTTGATTAATTTTCTATAACAGCTCTGTTTACATTAACAACCCCTTCTAATAGGCTATTGCTACCATGGTAACAGCAGGTTTGTCTGTTGGAGTAAGGAGTGATGCTCCACAAAGCAGAACACACCCTGTACAGAATCCTGTGTGTGTGTGTGTGTGTGTGTGTGTGTGTGTGTGTGTGTGTGTGCTGATACAGTAAGGAGTGAGATTCAGGACAGTGCTGAGGTTATGTATGGGTGGGTGTGTGTGTGTGTGTGTGTGCTGATACAGTAACGAGTGAGATTCAGGGCAGTGCTGAGGTCATGTATGGGTGTGTGTGTGTGTGTCCACTGATCCAGTGCTGGTGGTTTGATTTCTGCTGCAGATCTAAACTGGTTTCATGTATCTCACAACACAAGAAGCAGGTTTCTGAGCCCAGCTGTTGTTCCACCACCTTCTGATTAAAATCTCATCACATCTCATCTCATCTGTCTGAAGGACAGATCCATCTCACCCAGCTGTGCATTTTTACTCCACCCTCTATGCTGCTGAGAACTGGTGCAGAAGTGCAGGTGTTAAGTTCTACATGGTTTCCATGTTCTAACCTCAGAGCAGAGGGATTCTCTGGACGTGGAACTCATCTTCGACGAAGTGACTGCTGTTGTCATGGTAACCTCTTCAGGTCATACACCAGGAAGAGAAGATCTTTCTGCTGAACTCCATAAGAACTTGTGGACTGTTATTGGAGGTGATCACTTCAAGATTCTTCAGTTGCCAGCGTGCAGTTTTAACCTTGCTCCCAGAGAAGCATGTGTCAGCAACACCTAAAGAGCCTGGGACCTGTGGCATTTTTCTGTACCAAGAAATAAATCCTTTCCAAATGCTTAGCTAACAGATAAATTACACACTGACTGATTACAGACACTGAGACCTGGCAGTAAAGTTTATCATGAATGGCTTCCTGAATATTTCTGTAAAGTGAGCAGTCTCCTGTAAAACAGTACAGTGTGTCATAGTTTATTGGGTTGATTTTTTAAAATGCTTCTGTATGACGTTAATGTCTGACTTAACACCCTGAGCAGTGAGAGGTGAAGTGAATAAGACTGATGATCTCATCATGGCACCTGTTAGTGGGTGGGATATATTCGGCAGCAAGTGAACATTTTGTCCTCAAAGTTGATGTGTTAGAAGCAGGAAAAATGGACAAGTGTAAGGATTTGAGCGAGTTTGATGAAGGGCCAAATTGTGATGGCTAGACCACTGGATCAGAGCATCTCCAAAACTGCAGCTCCAAAAAGAAGCAACATCTAAATAATAGTAACGTGAGTTTGGAGCAGGATTTATAAAGACTAAGAAATAAGGAGAAAATCAGGAGATGGAATTTAGGTCGAAAGTGGAGAAGGAATGGGCGTTGCAGGCTGGCATTAGTGGTGCAGGCCTTCTCCAAGCAGAAACAGAGCACAGGCTGAAGGTAGAGGAGCAACACCAGGAGCAATTTTGGTCCAGAATTATTCCTCAGTGTGGGTTGTAGCAGCCAGCGTCCATGTCCATGGGCTAGAGGCTACCTGTAGGACAGAGAGGAACAAACATAACCACCATTAGTGAGGCAATTTGCCAACTTTACCTCTGCCGAGGTGCTCGGCCTCTCTTAGCTTTCTCCTCTTCTCTCTCAGGGTGAGTGGAGACAGCAGCACTTCTGATTGGTCACCGCTGGCACTGCCCCCAGCTTCGCCTTGCAGCCATGAAAAGAACCAGCACTGTCCCTGGTGCTGAAGTGGCATTATTTTTTCCTCTAGTGCGGTTCCTCCAGAGCTCTTGTCGGTCTTTTGTAGGTGGCTGGCCGTGGACCTGCCGCCACAGCACATATTGTAAATTGATGAATTTTTTTTTTTTTTTAAATATGTTTAAAAGTCAAAGTCTCTCTCTCTCTCTCTCTCTCTGTAGACGATGCTGAGGCTCACCCCCGCAGCGCTCAGGTCTCCATGACTCTGGGGAGTCTCCTGGACGATCAGCACTGGCACTCGGTCCTGATCGAGCGCTTTAACAAGCAGATCAACTTCACCGTGGACCGAATGACGCAGCACTTTCGCTCCGGGGGAACAGGGGTCTCGCTGGAGGTCGACTACGAAGTGAGCATTCAATTTTTATTAAGGGAATTTTCAGATTCAGGATGTTTCCTCTGACCTCATTTCTCTGCATCAAGCATCAGTGTCTATCAGATTAAACTCTACTGACTTTCTGAAGCTCTTTGTGTCCATACTGTTTGTATCTTAACAAAGCTCAGTATCGGTGGTGTTCCTCTGCCCGGAAAACCGGGAACGTTCCTGCGCAAGAACTTCCACGGCTGTATGGAGAACCTCTACTACAATGGCATGAACATAATCGACCTGGCCAAGCGCAAGAAACCACAGATCTACAGCGTGGTGAGTGAAATTTCTCTTTTCTGAAGCTTGAATGGAGTTCTCACAGGGAGATATTTTAGAGAGGAGCGTGAAGCATTCAGGCTGTAGATCCATTAATTCTCACCATGTAAAAACTCTGGACTTCTGATGGTGTCTGATCAGAGCTGCTTTTAATCCGACATGTCAGTGATCAGAAGTCAGAGTGTCCTGTCAGACCGGGCTGAGACTGAGACGTGAGAACTCTGGACTGTGGAGAGCTTTCTCTGGCTGTGATGAATGGATGACTCTCTCAGGGGCTTTTAAACTCCAATTAGTGAAAGGAAATGAAGCATCACGCAGTAGCCTGAAAGGGGGGGGTGAGAGAGGGAGTGACGGGGGGGCGGGGCTAGAGAGAGAGAGAGAGAAAGAGAGAGAGAGAAATAGAGGGAGAGAGAGAGAGAGTGAGTGAGGAACTACAGATCATACAGAAATATTTCTCCATTGAACGATTATAAAACCCTTCAAAGGAGAAGCTTTGCTTTGTGTTGGTCCTGTTTCTGCTGAATTAAAAAGAGAAAAAGCTAGTTGTAATCCCACCCCTGTACACTTACTCCGCCATCCCCTATCCCACCCCCTGTACACTTACTCCGCTTCACTAATCCCACCCCTGTACACTTACTCCGCTTCACTAATCCCACCCCTGTACACTTACTCCGCTTCACTAATCCCCCACCCCCCTTTGTACACTTACTCCGCTTCACTAATCACTCCCCTGTACACTTACTCCGCTTCCCCCCCCTTAATTCCCACCCCCCTGTACACTTACTCCGCTTCACTAATCCCACCCCTGTACACTTACTCCGCTTCACTAATCCCACCCCTGTACACTTACTCCGCTTCACTAATCACTCCCCTGTACACTTACTCCGCTTCACTAATTCCCCCCACACCCCTTTTTGTACACTTACTCCGCTTCACTAATCCCACCCCTGTACACTTACTCCGCTTCACTAATCACTCCGCTGTATGCTCCATTCACACCGGTCAGCATTGGGTTTCCAGTGGAATCCGCTCACTTCTCCACCAATCAGTGATGATTGTAAGCAAAAACCTAAACACTGGTCAGAGGAAGTGGGAGTGTTCCAACAGGAAACTTTTGCACCAGGGTCAGATATACACTTCAGTGATGATCTTTTAAACACACTGTTGTGTTTGTTCAGTATCAGCATGGTGTGTGACAGCTGACACACACAGTGTGTGTGTGTGTTATTGTTGTACAAATCAGTTTAATTTTCTATATTTTATACAAACTTTTGCACACAACTTTACAGAGTCTATACCAAGTCATGTACAATTTCTTGTGTGTGTGTGTGTGTGTGTTTTTGTATGTGTGTGTTTGTTTGTTTGTTTGTGTGTGTATATGTGTGTGTGTGTGTGTTTGTGCATGTGTGTGTCTCTGCATGTGTGTGCATGTGTGTGCATGTGTGTGTGTGTGTTTGTGCATGTGTGTGTCTCTGCATGTGTGTGCATGTGTGTGCATGTGTGTGCGTGTGTGTGTGTGTGTGTGTGTGTGTGTGTGTGTGCGTTTCAGGGTAACGTGAGCTTTTCCTACTCAGATCCTCCGTCTGTCTCAGCCACGTTCCTGAGCTCCAGCAGCAGCTTCCTGCAGATTCCGGCAGATTTCTGGCTGATGCCGGAGACAAAGAACACAGAGACGTCTGGGTGGAGCGCGAGTTTCCAGTTTCGCACGTGGAACCGAGATGCCATGCTCATGTGGATCGGCCTGCAAGGGACGGAGAAACTTCTGCTGCTGCTGACCGACACACAGCTGAGGCTCTTACACCAGCGATCAGCGCTACAGAGCTCTGAGATCACTGTCGGTCAGCAGAGTGTGTGTGTGTGTGTGTGTGTGTGTGTGTGTGTGTGTGTGTGTGAGAGAGACAGAGAGTGAGATGTTAGCTTGCTAACCATGTGCTCCTGCAGGCCGCAGTCTGAGTGATGGACTTTGGCACTCTGTATCAGTGAAGCTGACCGGAATTCAGGCTTCTGTCTCCGTGGACAGTGATTCTCCATCCAGCATGATGCTCGGACACCTCACACAACCCCGGAACACCGTGAACATCGGCGGTAAGGGCGGGGGCGCTAATGCTAACGATAACGCTAATGCTAACATGCACGCTGCTATAAAATGTTTAAGTTAGTATTATTAGTCATGAAGTCATGCTAGCAGGGTGATTGTCCGGCTCACACAGAACTCGTGTTCCAGTTAACATTGCGTTGCGTACTCAGTAGAAGATCAGATAGTGTAGTACAGTGTCTCGGCATTGCAATGACGGGAAAATGGAAAGTGTGTGTTTGTGGCGTCGACTTACTTGTCCAGTTAAATTGGCCAATCAACCGATCAGCTTATATCATGTTCTCCTGGAAGCTCCGCCCCCTTTCCTCTGTATCTCTCACGCCACGCCTCCAGCAGGTCACTGTTCCTCACTTTGTGTCTCCTCAGGATGCCCAACATCACCAGCCAATCAGGGCTGCCGGAACCCCACACTGGCCTATCAGGGCTGCATGCGCTCCATCGTTCTTAACAACCAACCACTCGACCTGTACCACGTGCAGAAAGGCCTTCTGGGTAACTACAGTGAGCTCCAAATTGACATCTGCAACATACAAGACAGGTATGGTTTAACACACCTGACCAGTGAGCTAGCGTTAATTTAAATGACATAAACAAGAACTTTAGTGTTAAATGAAACGACTTAATCATGAACTAGTGTTAATCTAAACGACTTTAACATGAACTAGCGTTAATTTGAAGGACTTTAACATAAACTAGCGTTAATTTAAACGACTTTAACATGAACTAGCGTTAATTTGAAGGACTTTAACATAAACTAGCGTTAATTTAAACGACTTTAACATGAACTAGCGTTAATTTGAAGGACTTTAACATGAACTAGCGTCAATTTAAATGACTTTAACATGAACTAGCGTTAATTTGAAGGACTTAAACATGAACTAGCGTCAATTTAAAAGACTTTAACATGAACTAGCGTTAATTTAAACGACTTAATCATGAACTAGCGTTAATTTAAACGACTTAAACATGAACTAGCATCAATTTAAAAGACTTTAACATGAACTAGCGTTAATTTAAACGACTTGAACATGAACTAGCGTTAATTTAAATGACTTAAACAAGAAATTGCGTTCATTTTTCCCACTGAGAGATACGGAGGGATTCTGTAACTAATGCTAATCTGTGTGTCATTCTGAAGGATTTGTAACAGCAGCCTGACTCAAGCATACTGAACACAAAGAAATGGCTGTGTGTGTGTGTGTGTGTGTGTGTGTGTGTGTGTGTGTGTGTGTGTGTGTGTGTCTCATTGCACACTCCTTCATGCAGCAAACAGCAGTGAACTGATTTGAAAGGTTGTAGCTGATCCCTCCATCACCGATAGAATGAGGTGGAGAGACAAAAATACAGAGAGTGGAAAAGAGGAAAGGGAAAAAAAGTAAATGGAGGAAAGAAGGAAAAAAGCTAAAGGTAGAAACAAAAATAGCTATAGAGAGAGAAATGCTAGTTCTAATGCTAGCATGTGTTAGTGTGTTTGCTATAATGCTAGTGTGTGTGTTAGCATGTTTACTGTAATGCTAGTGTGTGAATGATAGATTCTGAGGAATAGATTTTTACCCGTGTTCTAAATGAGCGGACGGAACTGGAGTGAAGATGGCGGCCATTGTAAGGGAATATTTCACCTTCAGCACTGGACACTGGGGCATAAAGCTGAGCCTCTGCAGCAGGAGGATTTTAAATATTGTTTGAGGAGGTCATAAAGTCACACATGCCCTGAGGTTCAGGAGAGTTGATCCTAAAATAACAATCCATCACCCCACAGAGTGGTAGGAGCCCCATCCAGGGCAACATGGCTGCTGTGCCAGCTGAGGTTTGCCCCTCTGCCAAACAGGAGAATTAGCCTGAATGATAAACGAGTGCTGTTCACTCGAGCGGCCCGCAGAGATCAAACTGACAGAATTTACTCTCTCTCTCTCTCTCTCTCTCTCTCTCTCTCTCTCTCTCTCTCTCTTTTTTTCTTTCTTTCTTTCTTTCTCTCTTTCTCTCTCCCTGTCTCTCTCTGTCACTCCTGAATTTTATTTCACTGTGCTCCATTTTTCTCCCTCTGTCTCTTCCTCTCACCTTCATTCTCAGTCACGCTGTTTCTTTCTTCGTCTCTCATCTCCCTCCTGACCGCCAGCCTGCAAACGCAGACAAATATGTTTCTGAGAAGTTCTACTAAAAAGATACTCTCATTAACTAGCGTTACAGTAAACACACTAACACGCACACAAGCAGCACAGTAAACACACTAACACGCACACTAGCATTGCAGTAAACACGCTAATACATGCTAGCATTGCAGTAAACATGCTAACACACACACTAGCATTACAGTAAAAATGCTAACACACACTAGCATTACAGTAAACACGCTAAAACACACTAACTTTACAGTAAACACACTAACACACACACTAGCATCACAGTTAACACACTAATACACACACTAGTATTATAGCAAAAATGCTAACACATACACTAGCATTATAGTAAACATGCAAACACACACTAGCATTAAACCTAACACACAAATTAGCATTATAATAAACATGTTAACACACAAACTAGCATCACAGTAAAAACAGTAAATGTATACCACTAAATTTCTAATTATTGTTAGCTTTAGGAGTTAGCATTGACCAAATGTCTCTTGTTTGCCAGCGGGACATATGAAAGATTATTTAAGGAAGTAAAATAAATATTTAATGAAGCTGGAATGCTAAATGAATGTTTGGATCATTCATGCAACTCGAGCTACTTAGATTTTTGTCTCCAGTGGATATATTACCCGCCGCCATCAAAGGCCATTGATTACAGAATGGAACTTGCTTCCACTTCCTCCTGTGAATTATTGATGTAGCGCTAGCTGGGCTTAGCCTAGCACAACCTAGCTTAGCTTTGCTTCTTTGTCTTGACCAGCTGGAGTGTTTTGGCTCAATCACGTGGATCAATGGGATCTTGGCTAACAACCAGAGGACTCAGATACCTTAAATACTGCCCTGTGTGTGTGTGTGTGTGTGTGTGTGTGTGTGTGTGTGTGTGTGTGTGTGTGTGTGTGTGTGTGTGTGTGTGAGAGTGAGTGAGAGATGCAGATGTTGTACCTTCAAAGATATTTATTGATTTATCAAAGGGAATGTTTGCTTGTTTGTTTTTTTGCAGTATTGAAAGGGTCTTGTGGTGGAGATAAAGGTCAGTCTTATAATCATAATCCTTACACACTCTTTGGTCAAGACTTCAGGTGAAAAGATCTGTGGGGATCTGAGGGAAAGGTCAAACAGAAATATTCCCTCGAACAGTTCTTTAGCTGGTGAGGAGACTCACTTGCCTGGAGCAGGGTCATGGAGGCTCACCTACTGAGAACCTGATTAAGGCTCAGCTCAGATCATCTCCACAGTGTGGGGTCACCTCTCACAGGGGGAGGAGTTAAGGCCAGCTGCAGACTGAACCTGGATAATGGCATAAAGCTTGGCACATTGGTGTAAGTGCCCCTGTATGGGGCTCCTGGCATTGTTTAGGAAGAAGAAGGCTTTATTTGTCACAGATACATTACAGCTCAGTGAAATTTTTTCTTTGCATATCCCAAATTTGAATGTTTGGGGTCAGAGCTCAGGGTCAGCCATGATACTGCCTCCTTGAGCAGAGAGGGTTGGGGGCCTTACTCAAGTGCCCAACAGCGCTGGATCTTAAACCCTGATCTTCTGATTAACAACCCAGAGCCTTAACCACTTTCACTTATGGTGAAACAAATGCAGGGTCATGTTGGGTCATGTTGTCATGATCCTGAGCGGTGTAAGGAGTGGTCTGAGGAACTCTTCATCTGAATGTCTGAGAACTTAATCCAGAGGTTTGTATTTCACACAGTATTTGTGTGTGCAGGTGTTTGCCCAGTTACTGTGAGCATGGTGGTGAATGTTCTCAATCCTGGAGCTCTTTCAGCTGTGACTGCTCTGGTACAGGATACATCGGAGCGACCTGCCACAACTGTGAGTCACAATAACACACACTGACACACACACACACACACTGTGCTGGATTGTGTTCTACAAACCCAGACGTTTGCGTCACACACACTGATGTAAAGGAAACTAGAGTTGTGGCTTAGTGGCCTACCACTGCAGCGTGATACTCTCAGATGTTTTGTTCTTTTCTCTTTATAAATTGCCAGGGGCCACACCAGTGCTCGTGGTTATCTGATACATCATGCAGCTATGATCAGATCCTCCTTTTGTTTTTTCCATTTCAGCCATCTTTGAAGTGTCTTGTGAAGCACATAGATTGGCAGGAAGTTCCTCCGGGTTTTTGTCCATCGACCCGGATGGCAGTGGGCCGCTCACACACACCATCGTCTACTGCAACATGAGCGGTGAGTGCACACACACACATGTGCAGATATATCCTTCATGGTTTGAGCAAGAGTAACTTGTGTGTGTGTGTGTGTGTGTGTGTGTGTGTGTGTGTGTGTGTGTGTGTGTGTGTGCGCAGCGGAGAAGGTGTGGATGGTAATTGGTCACAACAGCTCCGAGCCAGTGAGTGTTCAGGGTTCGAGTTTTCAGAAGCCACATGTCATGAAGCTGAACTACAGCGCGTCACTGCAGCAGCTCACAACCATGCTACACAGAGCGCAGCACTGCCAACAGGAAGTAATGTATCGCTGCAGGAAGTCCCGCCTGTTCAACACCAGGGGTGAGAGTTCTGAGTTGTTTCAGTGGTTTGATGATCACGTTCAGTACCATGATACAATCGGCACCAGAGAATATGAGGAAGCACGCTAGTCCACAACTAGAACCAAGACACTGGGGTTCTGGGATGTTATGATGACATGGGAATTGAAAGAGCTGCTGTGATCTTTTTCCTCAGATGGAATTCCGTTATCATGGTGGAAGGACAGAGCTGGACAAAAGCAGACCTACTGGGCTGGGTTACTGCCTGGAATTCAGCAGTGTTCCTGCAATTTGGCTGAAAACTGCATCAATATGAACCACTTCTGCAACTGCGACGCAGACCGGAGCTCCTGGTGCGACACCTGAGCTTCTGTACACTTCTGTTCAGCAGAACACAGCTAGCTGACTAACTCATTGATGCAGGCTAGATAGTCACAGATGCTAAGGTTATGTTACTTCAGCTAGCTAATAATATGTTTCACAGTGTTACAGTTCTCCAGTCTACAGTTACAGTCTGAAATAAAAGTTTAGAAAGGGCTGCATTTCATCATCTGCAGAACAAGCTGTGAAGGAATCCTGAATATTCTTCCGATTTTACAAAACTCTATAGAATTTCAGGAACTGTTTCTTTTTTTTTTGTTAATGAAGGAGGTTAAAGGTTACGAGTTGACAAACGTGTGTTCTGTTCAGGGAGAACGATACAGGTTTGCTGTCCTATAAGGAGCATCTTCCGGTCACTGAGGTGGTGGTGGGAGACACGAACCGAAGCGGCTCCGAAGCTGTTTACAGAGTCGGATCTCTGCAGTGCCATGGAGACAGTAAGGTGTTTCTGGAATAGAAAAATCAAATACAGAATAAAGCTGAAGTAAATTCTTCTTAAGTTCTAAACGTTCACATTAAATTACATTGAGAAAGTCACGGAACTGTACTGATGAATGAGATCGAAACGGATTATATTCTGCTCTGTAGCTGTAGGGTGCTTTATCGGGAGGCTATGCTAACACTAAGCCGTGACGTCACTGCTCTATGCTAACACTGAAGTCGCTAATCCTTGGCGCTCATGTCTTCCATTACGCAGGGTTTCTGTGGAATGCCGTGTCGTTCTATGAGGAGTTGTCGCCCCTGAACTTCCCCACACTGCAGGCCGACCTCAGCCTCGATATCTCCTTTTACTTCAAGACCACGGCTCCCTCTGGAGTCTTCCTGGAGAACGTAGGAGTCCGAGACTTTATCCGTCTGGAGCTGAGCGGTGAGTGAGGAGTGCTCTTAAACATGTATAAAGGTTTATTAGCGTTTTGCTGTACAGTGATTTATCCTCCATGTCAGATCTTTATACTGCTTCACAATCCAACACACAGATATTTCATCTTCCTGACAGAGCGAGTGTTTCTACTGCACTGCGAGTGTCATTAATAATGCTGCGCGTGACTGCTGGCTAATGCTAGATAGTTAGCTGATAGCTTGTTGATGAATGATAGGAACAATTGGAGCCCAGATCTCCCGGAATGGTGCAATTTTCCAGAATGTTGTACTCCATTCATTTTGTTCATGACGTTCCATGTGGCCTATGAAGCTGCTGGAATTCTGCCTCGCATATTGCTTTTGGAGTTTAACAGTCAGATATTTACATGATACTGAATATTTGTAAGCAGTTTGAAGCTAGCTTGATAGTTCACACATCCAGGTCTGGACATGCGTTCCAGCCAGCGTGAGATGCCTTATTTTTATTAGTGAACTGTGGAAATATCACAGCTGTCCTCTCCTGACTCTCTTTGTCCATGACTCTTGGCCCCGCCCCCTCAGCTCTGTCCATGGTGATGTTCTCCTTTAATGTGGGATATGGGCCTCTATTCCTGACCGTCAAGTCCCACATCCCTCTGAACGATAAGCAGTGGCACCACATCCGAGCCGAGCGGAACGTGAAGGAGGCGTCTTTGCAGGTGGACCAGCTTCCCCTGCGCTTCCTGGAAGCTCCACCTGATGGCCACGCCCGCCTGCAACTCAATGGACAGCTGTTTATCGGTAGGACACACCCCTTTCCTGTACCAGATGTTAGACGTAGTGTTGTAAAGGCCACTTCTGGACCACAACGATTTCAGTTCATAGGCCACGCCTCCTCTGTTTTCTTTTTTTTTTTAGTTAACAGTTGGCCACACCCACTGTCAGATTAACTCATTAACTCAAATGTCTCTCTAAATCTCTTCTCTGTTTCCTCGCTGTCACAGTGTTTTGCTGGAATTTTTATTTAAAGCAGCGTTTCACTGAAACTCATAATTAGGTATGCATGTATAGTTGCACGTCCCCCTGGCCACGCCCACGCTCAGATAAACACACCAGTCTCCCAGATGTTCATCTTTAGGCTTTGCTGTAAAACCTGCAGTTAATCTTTTCTTTGCTGGACTCTCTGATCGCTCGCACACTGTCTGTGTTTGTTCGAGGATTAATTCTGTTTTATCTAAATCCAATTCCCAGCACTGATATCCAACACCACCTTGTCTAACTCAGTCTTTTTATTATTATTATTATTATTATTATTATTATTATTATTATTATTATTATTATTATTATTCCTGGAGCTTCTGGCATGGTTAGTGGTGTTAATGAGTGAGTAATTAGACAGTAGTGCTGCTGTGTGCTGCTGTAACAGCTTTATTTATTTATTGTAGTAGGAATTTATTATTCTGATGTGCAACTCACGCCATGCAGGAGGAAGCGCCTCCATGCAGAAGGGATTTCTGGGATGCATCAGAGCGTTAACTATAAACGGGCTGACCCTTGACCTGGAGGAACGCGCCAAAAAGACCCGGGGGGTGAGTGCGGGGTGTCCAGGTCACTGCAGCAGCCAGAACCGACTGTGCCACAACCGAGGACGCTGCATGGAGAGGAACAGCGGCTACGTCTGTGACTGCACACACTCTGCATACGGAGGACCGCTGTGTCAGACCGGTGCGTCAACAAACACTCTGACCTCTGACCAAAACTTCATCATCTCCATCCAGTCTGTCGTTCCTAATGCCAAACTGCAGAGAAAGGAATAAAACACTGTAGAAGGAGAACAAACAGGGTGAGAAGACAAATTACCCCCGTTAGTGTGCTTCAGGTCTGCTGTAGCGTCACGTGAGCTGAGACGTGATCAGGGTTCGAGCTGCCTTTCCTGTGCAGTGAGAATGAAACTTCTACTCCTATGAGAATACATAATAAATGACAAATAAAGAGCGCAGGCAGCGAGATGCCCCGCTGATACGTGTGGTAATGTACAGAACCGTCTCTTTCACGTCTCTCGTCTCTTTTCTTTCTTGCACGCTGTATTTTATCCTCATGATTATTCACCATAATACCGACTGTGTGACAGGAGACATCAAGTAGGCCGTAAAAGTGCGATGAAAGCGCTGGAGGAGAAACGATGAGGAAATTACTGCCTTGTCATTTCTCGCTCTCTCTCACTCACTTCTTCCTCCTTAATGAGGTGTCTGTTATCATTATCCTCTGTAATTGGTGAGTTTCCTGCAGGAGGTTATGACCTGATACGTCCTGAGTTTTCCTGCTGCTATCAGAGCAGATTCCGGGATTCCAAGTGTCCAGTCGAATCTTTTACTTTTTTTTTTTTATTTTTTTATTTTTACAGTTTCTTCAGACGTAATGAGCGAACAAACCTGGCCGTGTGCGAAGCCGCTCGACTCAGACTCAGAATAATTTAGCATACATTTAAACCTCTGTCTCTCTGGCTTTTTCACACGTTTGGTTTTTTTCCTGTCGCAGAATATTAGCAGGCTGATAGCAGGAAGAGAGGAAGTGGAGCGAAAAACACAAAACGATTTCACAAACTTTCAAGAAGTGTGCTCTAACCCCACCCCTCGCCCATTTTTGTAACCAATCATAGCTTAGTTTGGGTTCATCAAACAAAACACAGAGAAGAACTTCATTTACACACAAGTTCAGTGGATGTTAGCTCCGCCCCCTGCTCATAGATATTTATATATTTCATTGAATTTTCACTCTTTGTATATATTTGTTCTTCCGTCTCTAGAAGTTTCCGTGTCTTTCGAGAGCGGCACCTCGGTGATATACACGTTCCAGGAGCCGTTCTCTGTGATGCGTAACTCCAGCCGTCAGACGTCGTCCATCTTCGCTCAGAGCAGCAGGTCTCGGGAAAACGTGGCGTTCCGCTTCCTCACCAGTGAATCTCCCGCCATGCTGATGACTGTCACCACGTACCAGCTGCAGTACCTGGCCATTATCCTGGCTCACAACGGTACACATGCTAACATGCTAACAAGCAGCAGGCTAACATGTTAACTGGAAATCTTTATTATTTAAAATTATTCTGTTTATTTACATCTTTAAATTCTCTAGTGAAGACGCTAGCTGTTAGATTCTCATGTTCATTCTTAGCAGTTAGCACGTTTGAGTTCATGTGTTCATTTTAGAATGAGATTGAGTGTGTTTGTGTGTGTTTGTGTGTGTGAGAGATAGAGACGTGTGCTTGTGGTTGTGGAGGAGCAGCAGGAGTATTGAGCTGTCTGTGTGATGTGTTTTGTGTCTCAGGGAGTTTACAGATTTGGTATAAACTAAAGCCGGAGAAGGAGCCAGACGTGTTCACAGCCACGGGGCTCAGCCTCGCTAACGGACAACTGCACCAAGTCCAGCTGCACAGAGAGGGCAGGGACATGTACGTTCAGGTACCAGCACTGTACTTCTTCTTAGCTCTTATCTTAGCTCTTAACACTCACTAACGCTTATTCACACTTACTAATTCTTATTAACACTTATTAACACTAACTCTAGCTTATTAATACTTACTATCACTTATTAACACTCACTAACACTTATCAATCCTCATTAACACTTATTAATGCTCACTAATGCTCATTAACATTTACTAACACTCACTAACCCTTATTAGCATACTAACACTTATTGACCCTCACTAGCACTTATTAACCCTCAGTAGCATGTATTAAGACTGACTAAGGCCTCCTGGTTTCTCCTCCTCTCTCTGCTCAGGTGGATAAGGATGTGAGTCAGAAGTTTGTCCTCTCCACAGACCGAGAGTTACACATGATTCGCTCTCTGACACTCGGCAGAGTCACCAGTGGGTTTTTATTTCTTGATGTTTTAATCTTCATTAGCAGGAAGCTTCCAGTAAAAACTCCTGATTTCATTTAACGTTAATCTGCAGAAATGACACACCCAGGTCATGTGACACACTTTACATTCATTAACTCTGAGATGTTTGCGTGTCTGTGGGCCTCAGGGCATGAGGTGGGCGTGGACAAGGAGGTGATGCAGGCAGGATCGAGAGGTTTCATTGGCTGCCTCTCGTCTGTTCAGTTCAACCACCTCGCTCCTTTAAAAGCAGCCATTCTGAATCGAGGAAGCTCATTGGTCAGCGTGCTCGGGAATCTTGTGGAGTCCAACTGTGGAGAGCTGGCTGATAGATCCCTCTCGCACACACTGTCAGGTAATCTCAGACACCAGAGTGGGTGGGGCTTAGTGTGAGCTTAGTGGGCAGGGCTTGGTTTGGCTGAGTGGGTGGGGCTTGGTTTGAGATGAGGGGACCGGGCTTGGTTTGAGCTGAGTGGGCAAGGCTTAGTGCAAGCTAAGTGGGCAGGGTTATTCTGATTTAGGTGGGTGGGGCTCAGTGTGCATCTCTAGCACGTTCATCTTTACAAAACGTGTCTTTGAGTTCATGTAAGTAAATGAGAGCAGTGCTTGAGTGGGTGTGGCATAAAGACCATGTATGGGAATGTGGGTGTGGCTTTGAGAAACAGTAGCTCAGTAGCTGTGTTACTTTCTTCTCCTCCTCTCAGACCACACAGACGGAGAGAAGCGAGGGAAGGAGCGCCTGAAGAACTCGGAGACGAGTGACACGGCCGTGATCGGAGGTACACACCTGCGCACTCTACCTGTCTTACTCTTTCTTTACCTACGCTTTCCATCTCTATTACTGCCTGTCTTACTTTCACCCTACCTCTCTTACTCTCTGTCTTACTTTCTCTCTACCTGTCTTACCCTCTGTCTTTCTCTCTACCTGTCTTACCCTCTGTCTTTCTCTCTACCTGACTTACTCTCTGTCTTACTTTCTATCTCTCTTACTCTCTGTCTTACTTTTTTCTGTACCTGTCTTACTTGGTCTTACTTTCTCTCTACCTGTCTTACTCTGTCTTACTTTCTCTCTACCTATCTTATTCTCTGTCTTGCTTTCTCTCTATCTCTCTTGCTCTCTGTCTTACTTTCTCTGTACCTGTCTTACTTGGTCTGACTTTCTCTCTACCTGTCTTACTCTGTCTTACTTTCTCTCTACCTATCTTATTCTCTGTCTTGCTTTCTCTCTATCTCTCTTACTCTGTCTTACTTCCACCTTGCCTGTCTTACCCTCTGTTTTACTTTTACCCTATCTGTCTTATGCTCTGTCTTACTTTCATTTTACCTGTCCTACTCTCTGCCTTACTCTCTGTCTTTCCACCCTTATCTCCAATCTACATTACTCTGCTCTACTCTTCATCTTTCTTTTTCTCCACTTGTCTTACATTCTATTCTATTTTTTCTCTATTTGTCTTACCTTCTCTCTCTCTCTCTCTCTCTCTCTCTCTCTCTCTCTCTCTCTCTCTCTTTCTCTCTCTCTCTATAGGTTTGATAGCAGCGTTGCTGTTGGTTGTGCTGTGCATCGTGGCAGTGATGATGCATTTCCTGTTGCGTTTTCGACACGAGCGTTCCCGTCAGCCCAAAGAGAAGGACCCACGGGCACAGCCGGAGCTCAGGGACAGCAGGAAGGAGTACTTCATATGACCCCTAAATAACCCCTTGGCCGAGTGACCCTAAATCACCACGCTATTAGGGAGTACAGCGGGAGAGCCACTAGTGCTCTTGATCATCGTTCCCTTCCTCTATCAGCTCAAGTTTGTTTTGTGCCCTCGATAAGCTCGACAGTGTGGACTGGGACATGGGCGAGCAACAGAGAACAAAGCAGCATATCAAAGATCTTTGGCCTCCTTGAAGGTCATCTTTGGCCTCATGAAGCCCTTGCTGAGTTTAGGGAGGAGAGCAGAGACACCTTGATGCTTGTTTCCTTCCTCTCTTCCATTTCAGGTTGGGGCTAATCGAGTGGAATGGGACACAGCCAAGCCAATGGAGACCAAAGCTGCTGTATAAAGGGAAGACAGGAGTACTTTATATGACCTTTGACCTTTAATCTTATAACTGGACTCTGTAGCAGGCATTGGGACACAGCCGAGGTAGTGTAGCATGAACGAGTACATGTGACCTTTGATGCCAGTTAGAAAACCAGTCTATCCATCACACACACACTCACACTCACACACACACACACACATGCACACACACACACACACACACTCACACACACACATATATACACACACATACACACACACACACACACACACACACACACACACACACACACAGAGAGACAAAGTCTGCAGGGGGAATTCTGGATAATCAGGCAACATCTCATCCCATCACGGGGACAGCACTAATGGGACTCACTTCCTGTATCCAACTGAGCAGATTGTATCTACACAACACCTACACACACACACACACACACACACACACACACACACACACACACACACACACACACACATATTCTAAATGCAGAGTGAACGGCAGAGCGGTTCTCATCCACACAGCTGAAGTGAATCTATTGGGTGGAATCAGATCTGTTCTTAATAATGTCACTGCTCGAGTCTTTACATTAATCAGAGTATTATTAAGAGGGTTAATATGAATATTAATCAGAGTATTAGTTTATTAATGAGTTTATTAATGAGAGTATGAATGAGTATTAACAGAGCTATTAATCAGAGTATTAATCAGAATATTATGAGCTTGTTCTGAGAGTATTACTGAGATTATTATGAGAGTATTAACAGGGCTATTAATCAGAGTACTAATGAGAGTACTAATGAAAGAATTATGAGATTATTAATGAGAGTATTATGAGAGTGTTAATCAGAGTATTGTGAGAGTATTTATCAGAGCATCAATCAGACTATGATGAGAGTATTAATCAGAGTATTATGAGAGTATTATGAGAGTATTAATCAGAGTACTATGAGAGTATTATGAGAGTATTATGGGAGTATTAATCAGAGTACTATGAGAGTATTATGAGAGTATTAATCAGAGTACTATCAGAGTATTATGAGAGTATTATGAGAGTATTAATCAGAGTACTATGAGAGTACTATGAGAGTATTATGAGAGTATTAATCAGAGTACTATGAGAGTATTAATCAGAGTACTATGAGAGTACTATGAGAGTATTATGAGACTATTATGAGAGTATTATGAGAGTATTAATCAGAGTATTAATCAGAGTACTATGAGAGTATTAATCAGAGTACTATGAGAGTATTATGAGAGTATTAAGCAGAGTACTATGAGAGTATTATGAGAGTATTAATCAGAGTACTATGAGAGTATTATGAGAGTATTAATCAGAGTACTATGAGAGTATTATGAGAGTATTATGAGAGTATTAATCAGAGTACTATGAGAGTATTATGAGAGTATTAATCAGAGTACTATGAGAGTATTATGAGAGTATTATGAGAGTATTATGAGAGTATTAATCAGAGTACCATGAGAGTACTATGAGAGTATTATGAGAGTATTAATCAGAGTACTATGAGAGTACTATGAGAGTATTAAGCAGAGTATTATGAGAGTATTAATCAGAGTACTATGAGAGTATTATGAGAGTATTATGAGAGTGTTATGAGAGTATTATGAGAGTATTAATCAGAGTATTATGAGAGTTGTTACGGCCGGCGGTGTCCGGCTGGATATAACAGACCCAACGCGAAGCTTCCGTGAACAAAAAGGGGTTTATTAACATGAAACACGAGACATGAACATAACAGAAAACCGCGACACCACACTGGCCTAAATACAAACGAGGACTAGCAACTAAAGCAGACAAAGACAGGACTATAAATAGGAAACATAATCAGGAAACATTGGGAACAGGTGAAACATCAATCAACACACAATAGGACAGGGCAGGGCTTAACTAACACACATGGCCAAAACATAAACATAAACAGACATGACATAACAACCCCTACTGAGGGCCCCCTAGTGGTCACTCTCAGCCCTGCTACCCGTAACATCTCCCCCCTCTCAAAGGCGCGGCTCCCGACGCGCCAAACCCTAGCCCCTCCCAAAAAGTCCGGTCCAGCGATGGGTCCTGGGGAGGAGCTAGGAACGTAGAGAGGCCGGTGGGGGGAGCGAGGAGCAGGGCGAGGCACTTGGGGGGGGAGCGAGAAGCAAAAGCAAGGCGAGTGGGGGGAAGCGAGGACCAAGGCGAGGCAAGTGGGGGGAACGAGGATCAAGGCAAGGCACGTGGGGGGAGTGAGAAGCCGGAGCGAGACAAGTGGGGGGAGCAAAGGACCCGACGGCAAGGCCAAAGGGTCCGACGCGACGTCCACAACCGAGCGGAGGCGCCGAACGACGTCCACAGCCGAGCCGCAGAGCCGAGTGACGTCCACAGCCGAGCAGCAGGGCCAAGCGACGTCCACCGCCGAGCTGCAGTGCCGAGCGACGTCCACCGCCGAGCACTCGCACCGAGCGACGTCCACCGACGAACGACGGCTCCGTAGCGACGATGTCCGTCTCGCTGGGGTCTGGAACTCCCCAAGGGGCGGGAGGGTGGGAGCAAGGTGCAGCTGGTACTCTCCTCCGCTGACAACAGGTGGAGCAGCGCCCCCACGGAAGCTACATCATGGGGCGACGCCCCCCACAGGAACATGGGCGGAGCGAGAGTCAGAGCAAACCAAAACAATAAAAAAAAAAAATTCAAGGTCCGGGGCCCTGGCCGGAACTCTCCTCTGCTGGCGAGCATTGGGGCAACGCCCCCCACGGAAGCTACATCGTGGGGTGACGCCCCCCACCGGAACCTAGGCAGAGCGAGAGCCGGAAACAAAAACTTGAAACTCCGGCCCTTGGCCAGAACTCTCCTCTGCAAGATAAAAACGGGGCCACGCCCCCCACGGAAGCTACATCGTGGGGCGACGCCCCCACGGGAACATGGACGGAGCGAGAAAAATCAAAATCCTCCAAAATGTAAATTTTCTGCCGAGTCCCTCCTCCTTTCCCTAACCACGGGCGGAGAGAGGGGCGGAATCAACAAAAAACCCCCCCGAAAAAACACCACTCCGACCCGGAGCGCAAAACGAAAAACCAAGCATAACAATAAAACCCGGAAACGAAAAAACTAACCTTCTCGCTGAAGCTTCGCGCTGGATCTGTTCGGTTTCGGCTAGTCCTTCTGTTACGGCCGGCGGTGTCCGGCTGGATATAACAGACCCAACGCGAAGCTTCCGTGAACAAAAAGGGGTTTATTAACATGAAACACGAGACATGAACATAACAGAAAACCGCGACACCACACTGGCCTAAATACAAACGAGGACTAGCAACTAAAGCAGACAAAGACAGGACTATAAATAGGAAACATAATCAGGAAACATTGGGAACAGGTGAAACATCAATCAACACACAATAGGACAGGGCAGGGCTTAACTAACACACATGGCCAAAACATAAACATAAACAGACATGACATAACAACCCCTACTGAGGGCCCCCTAGTGGTCACCCTCAGCCCTGCTACCCGTAACAAGAGTACTATGAGAGTATTATGAGAGTATTAATCAGAGTATTATGCGAGTATTATGAGAGTATTAATCAGAGTATTATGCGAGTATTATGAGAGTATTAATCAGAGTACTATGAGAGTATTATGAGAGTATTAATCAGAGTACTATGAGAGTATTATGAGAGTATTAATCAGAGTACTATGAGAGTATTATGAGAGTATTAATCAGAGTACTATGAGAGTATTAATCAGAGTACTATGAGAGTATTATGAGAGTATTAATCAGAGTACTATGGGAGTATTATGAGAGTATTAATCAGAGTATTATGAGAGTATTATGGGAGTATTAATCAGAGTACTATGAGAGTATTATGAGAGTATTAATCAGAGTATTATGAGAGTATTATGGGAGTATTAATTAGAGTATGATGAGAGTATTATGGGAGTTTTATGAGAGTATCAATCAGACTGTGATGAGAGTATTAATCAGAGTATTGTGAGAGTATGATGAGAGTATTATGGGAGTATTAATTAGAGTATGATGAGAGTACTATGAGAGTATTAAGAGTATTATGAGAGTATTATTGGAAGGATGAAAAGTGGGAAGGCAGTTGGTCCTGATGACATCCCGGTGGAGGTCTGGAAGTGTCTGGGAGAGGCAGCAGTGGAATTTTTAACTAGTTTGTTCAACAGGGTTTTAGAGAGTGAGAGGATGCCTGAGGAATGGAGAAGAAGTGTGTTAGTGCCGATCTTTAAGAATAAGGGTGACGTGCAGAGTTGCAGTAACTATAGGGGGATAAAGTTGATGAGCCATACAATGAAGCTATGGGAAAGAGTAGTGGAAGCTAGGTTAAGGAAGGTAGTGGAAATTTGTGAGCAGCAGTATGGCTTCATGCCCAGAAAGAGCACAACAGATGCAATTTTTGCTCTGAGGATTTTGATGGAGAAGTATAGGGATGGTCAGAGGGAGTTGCACTGTGTGTTTGTAGACTTGGAGAAAGCGAATGACAGGGTGCCAAGAGAAGAGCTGTGGTACTGTATGAGGAAGTCAGGAGTAGCAGAGAAGTATGTCAGAGTGGTGCAGGACATGTATGAGAGGAGCAGGACAGTGGTGAGGTGTGCTGTAGGTCAGACAGAGGAGTTCAAAGTGGAGGTGGGACTGCATCAGGGATCGGCTCTGAGCCCCTTCCTGTTTGCTATAGTGATGGACCAGTTGTCAGAGGAGGTCAGACAGGAGTCTCCTTGGACAATGATGTTTGCAGATGACATTGTGATCTGTAGTGAGAGCAGGGAGCAGGTGGAGGAAAACCTGGAGAGGTGGAGGTTTGCGCTGGAGAGAAGAGGGATGAAAGTCAGTCGTAGTAAGACTGAGTACATGTGTGTGAATGAAAGGGAGGGAAGTGGAACAGTAAGGTTACAGGGTGAAGAGGTGAAGAAGGTACAGGAGTTTAAGTACTTGGGGTCAACAGTCCAGAGTAATGGAGAGTGTGGGAAAGAGGTAAAGAAGCGAGTGCAGGCAGGTTGGAATGGGTGGAGAAAGGTGTGGGGAGTTCTGTGTGAGAGGAAAATATCAGCGAGAATCAAGGGGAAGGTGTACAGGACAGTGGTGAGAGCGGCCATGCTGTATGGTTTAGAGACAGTGTCACTGAGGAAGAGACAGGAGTCAGAGCTAGAGGTAGCAGAGCTGAAGATGTTGAGGTTCTCTTTGGGAGTGACAAGATTGGACAGGATTAGGAACGAGTACATCAGAGGGACAGCTCATGTTGGACGTTTGGGGGACAAAGTTAGGGAGGCCAGATTAAGATGGTTTGGACATGTTCAGAGGAGGGAGAGTGAGTATATTGGTAGGAGAATGTTGGACATGGAGCTGCCAGGCAGGAGGCAAAGAGGAAGGCCAAAGAGGAGGTATATGGATGGAATTAATGAGGATATGAAGCTAGTGGGTGCAAGTGTTGAGGATGCAGAAGATAGGGATAGGTGGAGAGAGATGATTCGCTGTGGAGACCCCTGAAGGGAAAAGCCGAAAGAAGAAGAAGAAGAAGATGAGAGTATTATTGGAGTGAATCAGTTGAAAGTGTGCATGTCTCTTCTTGCTTCTTGTAAAGATGTCCAGTAGAGGAGGAAGCTGACTGATCGAGGCGTCGTGTTGCATCATAATTTTCATCACATCATCCAGTCCCACACACACACACACACACACACACACACACACAAAGTCTCTCATACATCACATGACCACATTCCTGTCCCCCAGTGATGCTGGGAGAGGTTTTAGAGGTTTTAGAGGTCTGGAGGAAGTGAATCTGTTTAAGAGCTCAGTGTTTGGACTGGTTATGTTTCTAAATGAGAAAATCTGAAACTGTGTTTATTTTCTGCTAAAGTGTCATTGATTATTTTTTCCTCAGTTAGTGATGACCGTTGGACTCACACTACAGGTACATGACACAAAACTTCAGTGTGATGAGGATGTAAGTGGAATAAAAGTGAAAGCTGTGAGCAGTTGATCATCATTACACCTGAAGTTTCTTCTCTAGTGTGAGATGTTTCAGCTGGTCTGAGAGCAGACTTATCACCTGTCGACTGTCATCTTTATTTATTAAAGAATGAAACTTCCTGGGGTGTTTGGTAACAGTGTCCTGTTCTCACTTATCTTATAGCAGCTACACTATATTGCCAAAAGTTTTGGGACATGCCAAATCATTGATTTCAGGGGTTGGGCCCGGCCCCTGACATTTTGGACAAGTTCATGCTCCCAACTTTGTGGGAACAGTTTGGGGATGACCCCTTCCTGTTCCAACATGACTGCACACCAGTGCACAAAGCAAGGTCCATAAAGACATGGATGAACGAGTTTGGTGTGGAGGAACTTGACTGAGTCCTGACCTCAACCCCATAGAACACCTTTGGGATGAATTAGAGCGGAGACTGCACATGAACGTAATATGGAGTTGTCTCGCCCTTTGCAGCTATAACAGCTTCAACTCTTCTGGGAAGGCTTTCCACAAGGTTTAGGAGTGTGTTTATGGGAATTTTTGACCGTTCCTCTAGAAGCACATTTGTGAGGTCAGACGCAAATGGACAAGAAGGCCTAGCTTGGAGGGGTGTCCCAAACTCCTTCCACACCCACACACACACACACACACACACACTGACACTGAATCAACTGTTGTACATGTCCAGGTGGATGAGCTGTTGCCATAGAAACCATAACATATCAGAAAGAGTGCATTAATGTAAACCTGCTCTAAATTTAATCAACAGCTTCTGACCAATCAGGATTCACCAAACTGTGATGTAATAGATGAAATTAAAGTGTGTCCTGACATAGCTGGACGTCTCTGTGTCCGAGTGTGGATCAGAGTGGCATCTCCTGTCTGTTCTCTTGCCATGTCGAGGCGTGTCTGTTCTCTCGCCCTGTCGAGGCGTGTCTGTTCTCTCGCCCTGTCGAGGCGTGTCTGTTCTCTCGCCCTGTCGAGGCGTGTCTGTTCTCTCCCGTGTCGATGCCGAGGCGTGTCTGTTCTCTCCCGTGTCGATGCCGAGGTGTGTCTGTTCTCTCCCGTGTCGATGCCGAGGCGTGTCTGTTCTCTCACCCTGTCGATGCCGAGGCGTGTCTGTTCTCTCACCCTGTCGATGCCGAGGCGTGTCTGTTCTCTCACCCTGTCGATGCCAAGGCGTGTCTGTTCTCTCACCCTGTCGATGCAGAGGCGTGTCTGTTCTCTCACCCTGTCGATGCAGAGGCATGTCTGTTCTCTCGCCCTGTCGAGGCGTGTCTGTTCTCTCCCGTGTCGATGTCGATGCCGAGGTGTGTCTGTTCTCTCGCCCTTTCGATGACGAGGCGTGTCTGTTCTCTCACCCTGTCGATGCCGAGGCATGTCTGTTCTCTCGCTGTGTCGAGGCGTGTCTGTTACCTTGCCCTGTCGATGTCGAGGCGTGTCTGTTCTCTCACCCTGTCGATGCAGAGGCGTGTCTGTTATCTTGCCCTGTCGATGTCGAGGTGTGTCTGTTCTCTCGCCCTGTCGATGCAGAGGCGTGTCTGTTCTCTCGCTGTGTCGAGGCGTGTCTGTTATCTTGCCCTGTCGATGCAGAGGCGTGTCTGTTATCTTGCCCTGTCGATGCAGAGGCGTTTCTGTTATCTTGCCCTGTCGATGCAGAGGCGTGTCTGTTATCTTGCCCTGTCGATGCAGAGGCGTGTCTGTTCTCTCACTGTGTCAAGGCGTGTCTGTTCTCTCGCCCTGTCGATGCAGAGGCGTGTCTGTTCTCTTGCTGTGTCGAGGCGTGTCTGTTCTCTCGCTGTGTCAATGTCAAGGCGCGTCTGTTCTCTTGCTGTGTCGAGGCGTGTCTGTTCTCTCGCCCTGTCGACGTTGAGGCGTGTCTGTTCTCTCGCCCTGTCGATGCCGAGGCGTGTCTGTTCTCTCGCCCTGTCGACGTTGAGGCGTGTCTGTTCTCTCGCCCTGTCGATGCCGAGGCGTGTCTGTTCTCTTGCTGTGTCGAGGCGTGTCTGTTCTCTCGCTGTGTAGAGGCACGTCTATTCTCTCGCCCTGTCGATGCCGAGGCGTGTCTGTTCTCTCACCCTCTCTGTCACGCCGCAAGCAAAGAGGCGGTGGTGTCAGATGTGTATCCAGATGTGATCTACGCAGATGTCAGCATGTGACAGCACGGAAATGACAAATCTGCTCTCCAAATGCCTGGAGATCAAAAGCTCTGTCAGATTCAGTGCCACATCCATCTCCACATGGATAAACATCAGACAGGTTTGATTTCAGACCAGCAGCTTTTTTTTAGCTTCGGGGCTGCAGACGTGCATCACATCATGAAGATGATAGAAACATTCTTCGAGTGTGTCGGACAGCAGCGCTGGTAGGAGTTAACACTTCAGATATGAAAGATACAGAAGAGTCTGAGTTTATCA
>JAUCMX010000026.1:952733-980233 GCA_033459395.1 Hemibagrus guttatus | reverse complement strand
CTTTCCACTTTTCATCCTCTTCAAAGCCTTCCTGACTTCATCCTTTCTAATCTTATCTACTTTCTGTTCCACAGAGTTCACCCCTTCTACTCTTTTTTCCCTCTCATTTTCCTCATTCATCAGCTCCTCAAAGTACTCCTTCCATCTCCTCTGTACACTCTCCTCACTTGTGAGCACCCTTCCATCTCTATCCTTAATAACTCTAACTTGCTGCACATCCTTCCCATCTCGATCCCTCTGCCTAGCTAACCTGTACAAGTCCTTCTCTCCTTCTCTAGTGTCTAACCTAGTGTACAACTCGTCATATGCCTTCTGCTTGGCCTTAGACACCTCCCTCTTCACTCTGCGCTGTAACTCCTTGTATTCCTGTCTATTCTCTTCAGTCCTGTCCATGTCCCACTTCTTCTTGGCTAACCTCTTCCTCTGGATACTATCCTGAACTTCCTCATTCCACCACCAAGTCTCCTTATCTTCTTTCCTCCTTCCAGATGACACACCCAGCACCTTTCTCCCTGTCTCCCTGATCACTTCTGCTGTAGTTTCCCAGTCATCTGGCAGCACTACCTGACCACCCAGAGCCTGCCTCAACTTCTGTCTAAATTCCTCACAACATTCCTCCTTTTTCAGCTTCCACCACTTGGTTTCCTTCTCTATCTCTATCTTTGACCTCTTCGTCTTACAGACCATCAAAGTCATCCTACACACCACCATCCTATGCTGTCTAGCTACACTCTCTCCCACTACCACTTTACAGTCACTAATCTCTTTCAGATTGCTTCTTCTACATAGGATGTAGTCTACCTGTGTTCTCCTACCTCCACTCTTGTAAGTCACTCTATGCTCCTCCCTCTTCTGAAAATAAGTGTTAACCACAGCCATGTCCATCCTCTTAGCAAAGTCCACTACCATCTGTCCTTCATCACCTCCTCATCACCTCTGTTTCCCTCACCAACATGTCCATTAAAATCCGCTCCTATCACCACTCTCTCACCCGTGGGAATACTCTCCATCACCTCATCTAATTCACTCCAGAATCTCTCTTTCTCCTCTAACTCACAACCTACCTGTGGGGCATAACCACTAACAACATTCAACATCACCCCTTCAATCTCTAACTTCAGACTCATCACCCTGTCTGACACTCTCTTCACCTCCAGAACATTCCTCACAAACTCCTCCTTCAGGACCACACCTACCCCATTTCTCTTACTATCCACACCATAATAAAACAGCTTAAATCCTGCTCCTATACTACGAGCCTTGCTACCCTTCCACCTGGTCTCCTGTACACACAGTATATCCACCTTCCTTCTCTCCATCACATCAGCCAGCTCTCTACCTTTCCCTGTCATAGTACCAACATTCAGAGTTCCTATTCTCAGTCCTACACTCTTACCTTTCCTCTTCTCTCTCTGCCCGGCACTCTCCTCCCTCCTCTACTTCTTCCACCAACAGTAGCCCAATTTCCACCGGCGCCCTGTAGGTCAACGGCGCCGATGGCGGTCGTTGTTAACCCGGGCCTCGACCGATCCGGTATGAAATTCGTACTGACGATTCGCATGGTTAAATTTGGCAATGTTTTACGCCGGATGCCCTTCCTGACGCAACCCTCTCTATTTATCCGGGCTTGGGACCGGCACAGAAGTCACTGGACTGTGACCCCCATGGCTAGATTAAATATGCAAAGAATATAAAAGGAATATTTTAGCATACAAAGGAAAACTACATTAATAAACACCTTTGCTTATTTTAATTCTAAGTCTATTAACAAATGATTAATAAATTAACAAATTAATAAATGATGTCCCCATATTAAAATGTTCCTATACTGAATAACAATCCAACAAAATAGTCAAAGATCATAAAAATATCTCTTTACTGAACAGTAATAATAATAATAATAATAATAATAATAATAATAATAATAATAATAATAAAGAAACAAAGTCATTAGACATGATACAAAAGTCACAGAGGTGCCAATAGTTTTCCACTCATAAAAAAGCCAGTGCGTGACGTCACCGCTCATGGAGAGCGTTATTCAGAGCCTCAGACTGCAGATCATCTGAAGTGGTCTTCTGCAAGTTTCCTTTCCTGGAGCTGAGCTCAGAGACGTGTTCTTCAGCTCGCCGGCGTGTGGAAGCGCAGATGTTCTGAAGGATTTGTCTCACACGCAGAGCTGGAGTTTACAAAACGTCTTCCGTAATGAGGCGGACGGCGGCGCGGTATTCTCCGCACACCTGGACGTGTGTCAGTGATCTGTCCTTTCGCAGGAATGCGCCAGCAGAAACGGGACGTGTGAGTCACGGCGCAGCGGCGGAGCAGATGGTGGCCTTTCACTCCACTGAGTCGGGGAATTCAGAGCGCTAATTAGCGTTAGTCAGCACGCTGAATAAAGACGCCTCAGGAGACGAAAACAATCTCCACTTCCTCTTCCTGCAACAGAGCCACAGTCACAGTGCCGCTCAAAGCCGGATTAGCGCGTGTCGTTTGTCTAATGCTTTTATTTATTTATTTATTTATTTATTAAAGAAACAGTGCAGGAAAAAAACATAATAAAAAGATTTGCTTGTATCAGTCCACAGCGCGGCTGAATTGAATTGAATTGAATTGATTGGTCAGATACTGAGCTCTGGATTCTGATTGGTCAGAAAGTGAGCTCTGGATTCTGATTGGTCAGACACTGAGCTCTGAATTCTGATTGGTCAAACACTGAGCTCTGAATTCTGATTGGTCAAACACTGAGCTCTGGATTCTGATTGGTCAGACACTGAGCTCTGGATTCTGATTGGTCAAACACTGAGCTCTGGATTCTGATTGGTCAAACACTGAGCTCTGAATTCTGATTGGTCAAACACTGAGCTCTGGATTCTGATTGGTCAGACACTGAGCTCTGGATTCTGATTGGTCAAACACTGAGCTCTGGATTCTGTTTGGTCAGACACTGAGCTCTGGATTCTGATTGGTCAGACACTGAACTCTGGATTCTGATTGGTCAGACACTGAGCTCTGGATTCTGATTGGTCAGTTACTCTAAAGCAATGAAGGTTTTTATTAATGCACTCACTCTAATGTTTCCATAGTAACAGCTCCTTCACTCATGGTAAGTTTTCCACGAGGAAGCGTTGAGTTCTGTAATAATAAATGTAACTATAAAAGGATAAAAAGTTGATATGTAATAAATAAACACTGAAATGGAGGATAAATTGCTGTGGGGTAGGAGGAATAAAACATACGGGGACATGCAGCTGGAGGAAAATAATCAACTTCACTCAATTTTACAGCAACTGTAATGAGGGGGAGGGGGAGGGGGAGGAGGAGAAATCCTCTGAGGGATTTATTCTTACTGCGTCTCTCACTGTACAATTCAGCAGAGCTTCATCAGCACTAATGAAGAAAAATCACCACCTTAACGTGTGCAGAGTCAACACTAACAATATCTCACATTCAGCAAATACACACACACACTCACACACACACACACACACACACACACTCACACACACTCTCTCACACACACACACACACTCGCACACACACACACTCAAACACTCACACACACACACACACACACACACACACACACACACACACATAGACTCTGGTGTGTGTTAGTGTGTATCTCTCTCTGATGTGTATGTGTAAGTGTGTATCTCTCTGGTGTATGTGTGTTAGTTTGTATGTTTCTTTGGTGTGTGTGTTAGTGTGTATCCCTCTCTGGTGTTTGTTAGTGTGTATCTTTCTCTTGTGTGTGTTAGTGTGTATCTTTCTCTGGTGTGTGTTAGTGTGTATCCCTCTCTGGTGTGTGTTAGTGTGTATCTTTCTCTGGTGTGTGTTAGTGTGTATCCCTCTCTGGTGTTTGTTAGTGTGTATCTTTCTCTTGTGTGTGTTAGTGTGTATCTTTCTCTGGTGTGTGTTAGTGTGTATCCCTCTCTGGTGTGTGTTAGTGTGTATCTTTCTCTGGTGTGTGTTAATGTGTATCCCTCTCTGGTGTTTGTTAGTATGTACCCCTCTCTGTTGTGTGTTAGTGTGTATCTCTCTCTGGTGTGTGTTAGTGTGTATCCCTCTCTGGTGTGTGTTAGTGTGTATCCCTCTCTGGTGTGGGGGGGGGGGTTTTTTTTTTTTTTTTAGTGGGGTTTTTTTTAGTGTGTACCCTCTCTGGTGTTGTGTGTTAGTGTGTATCTCTCTCTGGTGTGTGTTGTTAGTGTGAATCCTCTCTGGTATGTGTTAGTGTGTATCTTTCTCTTTGTGTGTTATGTGTATCTTTCTCTGGTGTGTGTTAGTGTGTATCTCTCTCTGATGTGTGTTAGTGTGATCTCTCTCTGTGTTTGTTAGTGTGTATCTTTCTCTTGTGTGTGTTAGTGTGTATCCCTCTCTGGTGTGTGTGTGTTAGTGTGTATCTCTCTCTGTGTGTGTGTGTGTTAGTGTGAATCTCTCTCTGGTATGTGTTAGTGTGTATCTTTCTCTGTTGTGTGTTATTGTGTATCTTTCTCTGGTGTGTGTTAGTGTGTATCTCTCTCTGATGTGTGTTAGTGTGTATCTCTCTCTGATGTTTGTTAGTGTGTATCTTTCTCTTGTGTGTGTTAGTGTGTATCCCTCTCTGGTGTGTGTTAGTGTGTATCTCTCTCTTGTGTGTGTTAGTGTGTATCTCTCTCTGGTGTTGTTAGTGTGTATCTTTCTCTTGTGTGTGTTAGTGTGTATCCCTCTCTGGTGTTTGTTAGTGTGTATCTTTCTCTTGTGTGTGTTAGTGTGTATCCCTCTCTGGTGTTGTGTTAGTGTGTATCTCTCTCTTGTGTGTGTTAGTGTGTATCTCTCTCTGGTGTGTGTTAGTGTGTATCTTTCTCTGTGTGTGTTAGTGTGTATCCCTCTCTGGTGTGTGTTAGTGTGTATCTTTCTCTTGTGTGTGTTAGTGTGTATCCCTCTCTGGTGTTTGTTAGTGTGTATCTTTCTCTTGTGTGTGTTAGTGTGTATCCCTCTCTGGTGTGTGTTAGTGTGTATCTCTCTCTGGTGTGTGTTAGTGTGTATCCCTCTCTGATTTGTGTTAGTGTGTATCCCTCTCTGTGTGTGTGTTAGTGTGTATCTCTCTCTGGTGTGTGTTAGTGTGTATCTCTCTCTGATGTGTGTTAGTGTGTATCTCTCTTGTGTGTGTTAGTGTGTATCTCTCTGTGTGTGTTGTGTTATCCCTCTCTGGTGTTGTTAGTGTGTATCTCTCTCTGGTGTGTGTTAGTGTGTATCCCTCTCTGATGTTGTGTTAGTGTGTATCCCTCTCTGGTGTGTGTGTGTTAGTGTGTATCCCTCTCTGGTGTTGTGTTAGTGTGTATCCCTCTCTGGTGTGTGTTAGTGTGTATCCTCTCTGGTGTGTGTTAGTGTGTATCCCTCTCTGGTGTGTGTTAGTGTGTATCCCTCTCTGTGTGTGTGTGTGTTAGTGTGTATCCCTCTCTGGTGTGTGTGTGTTAGTGTGTATCCCTCTCTGATTGTGTTAGTGTGTATCCCTCTCTGTGTGTGTTAGTGTGTATCCCTCTCTGGTGTGTGTGTGTTAGTGTGTATCTCTCTCTGGTGTGTGTTAGTGTGTATCCCTCTCTGGTGTTGTGTTAGTGTGTATCTCTTTTGGTGTGTGTTAGTGTGTATCCCTCTCTGATTTGTGTTAGTGTGTATCTCTCTCTGGTGTGTGTGTGTTAGTGTGTATCCCTCTCTGGTGTGTGTTAGTGTGTATCCCTCTCTGATGTGTGTTAATGTGTATCTTTCTCTTGTGTGTGTTAGTGTGTATCCCTCTCTGGTGTGTGTGTGTATCCCTCTCTGGTGTGTGTGTGTGTTAGTGTGTATCCCTCTCTGGTGTGTGTGTGTTAGTGTGTATCCCTTTCTGATGTATGTGTGTTAGTGTGTATCCCTCTCTGTTGTGTGTGTGTTAGTGTGTATCCCTTTCTGATGTATGTGTGTTAGTGTGTATCCCTTTCTGATGTATGTGTGTTAGTGTGTATCCCTCTCTGGTGTGTGTGTGTTAGTGTGTATCTCTCTCTGATGTGTGTGTGTTAGTGTGTATCCCTCTCTGGTGTGTGTGTGTTAGTGTGTATCCCTCTCTGGTGTGTGTGTGTTAGTGTGTATCTCTCTCTGGTGTGTGTGTGTTAGTGTGTATCTCTCTCTGGTGTGTGTTAGTGTGTATCCCTCTCTGATGTGTGTTAATGTGTATCTTTCTCTTGTGTGTGTTAGTGTGTATCCCTCTCTGGTGTGTGTGTGTTAGTGTGTATCCCTCTCTGGTGTGTGTGTGTTAGTGTGTATCCCTTTCTGATGTATGTGTGTTAGTGTGTATCCCTCTCTGGTGTGTGTGTGTTAGTGTGTATCCCTTTCTGATGTATGTGTGTTAGTGTGTATCCCTCTCTGGTGTGTGTGTGTTAGTGTGTATCTCTGTCTGATGTATGTGTGTTAGTGTGTATCCCTCTCTGGTGTGTGTGTGTTAGTGTGTATCTCTCTCTGATGTATGTGTGTTAGTGTGTATCCCTCTCTGGTGTGTGTGTGTTAGTGTGTATCTCTCTCTGATGTATGTGTGTTAGTGTGTATCCCTCTCTGGTGTGTGTGTGTTAGTGTGTATCTCTCTCTGATGTATGTGTGTTAGTGTGTATCCCTCTCTGGTGTGTGTCAGTGTTTATTTCTCTTTGGTGTGTGTTAGACTTGAAGACTTTAAAAACTGAATGGTTGCTATAGCAACAGCTTATTCTGAGGGACTCCCACAGTGGAAAGTTTTTGCTTTGTTCTTTTTTAGAGACGTTTATTTAACGTTAAATGATTTTGTGGCAAAAAACACAATTGTTTATGAATTAAATCGACACATCTGATTTTTTTTATCCATTTGTAGTTCCCTGTATGGTCATTTAATAATTTCTGTCGCTCCTCACCAGTCTGTCTGAGTTGGAGGGAAGTTTGATGTCTGAGGAGAAAATTCAGTCAGGAAATTCAAGACATTTTAAACTCTTCCACAGTTTTATCACCTGAACTCATTAGCACAGGCTCCGTGGCCCTGGAGTGCACATTGTCACTCATTTGCATTGACTCCACCCACTCGTTTCCGGCTGAAGGTGGGAATTCAACTTCAGGTGTAGTGATGGGAAGTTCGGATCATTTCTCATTCAGCGAAATGAACGAATCTTTTTTCCGAGTCATTTCGTTCATTTAAGCAGAATATAATTACAGTGTTATGTGTTAATAGCCAATGACCTCGACACATCTACTTACGTAAACGTTGATCACACTTAGAATAAAACAAAACTATAAATCAACCAAGGTCAAATTGTAGGAAACAGAAATGATTCATTTACTGATTTAAGCTATGCAGTCTGTTAGTTTACCTCACCTCCCGTCCGAGTCCGAGTTCTTTTGTCACGTCACATTCTCATAGGCTGAAACCATGCGGTTACCAGAAAAAGAGATAACTTCATCTCTGGAGTCTTTGGCTTCGAGTCGTATTTTATGATAATTCCTAAATATTATCCCACATTACAGTAGTATTATTGATTAACATACTGACACAGGAAGTGATCACGTGATGAAAGAATGAACGACTCAGACCCAAAGACTCGGGAGATGAACGAATCATTTCTGTTTCCTGTACAGTCTGCATAGCCGAAGCCTGTGATGCTGTCCCGTGATGAACGAACGACTCGGCAGATGAACTAATCATGTTTACCGTACAGAACCTGTAGGATGTTGCGCATGTGCGGTCCATACAGACTGGACGGATCGCTCTCTGAGATGACTCGATGTTCCCGAGTCATATTAAGGATTCGTTCGATATGAACAAATCGTTCATGAACGACACAGCACTACCGGGTGAGATATTTATTCACACACATGCTGGGTTAAAGGTGTGAGGAACAAAACATACACGTTCGCTCAGACTGGAGGACGTCTGGGCCGTGAGTCGTGAGGGAAAAACACGAACCTGAACAAATGAACAAATAAATAAATGTAAATTGCAGTTTCAGCCATGATTTCATTCGTGTTGTTTTCTTGTGAAAAATCCTTCTTCCCCTAGTGTTCTTCCACTAGCCAAGCAGAAAATAAAGAGGCTCAGAGCTGCGTCTTGACTCTGCAGCGTTTCTCTGAGGGAGTTCAGAGGAAAAAAACAGAAAGATGCAGGATCTCTGGAGAGGGTTTTATATATATATATATATATATATATAAAGCAGTATTGGCAGGAGCTGAATGTGCGTGTGTGTGTGTGTGTGTGAGTGTGTGAGTGTGTGGGTGTGTGTGGTTTGTCAGTTTTTTCATACCTTTTCCTCCACTTAAACGTGAGTGCATATCTATTGGAGCCGTGTTCACTCTCCATTCACACACAGTGCCGAGTGCTCAGGCTTAGCTGCGTGCGCTAATTGAAGCCTATAGCATGCTAAGTTATTATTCTCACTCTGTTGGCCGTTGGAAGTGATTCTGTATTTATACATCTGTCAGTGCTGAAAAGTAATGCTAACCACCAGCCCAGATAATTGCTAATGCTATTAGAGCCACATTAGCAGCAAAAAAAAAAATTTAAAAAGACCTTTTAAAAGCCCTCAGCTGCCGCGTCTGGCTTCTCCTCTGAGTTCTGGTCGGTTTTTAAGATCCGCTTCATCCTTCTGGTCATGTAGCAGCAGTTTCCCAGAGCACAGGTTACCCAGGATGCACTGTGAAAGTGGCTTTTATTACTGACATAAAATAAAATAGGAGATGAAGCTGAAATGTGGGCTGTGATGTATGTGTCAAAGGGAGAACGGTGCAAAAGTTAGTGCCCCCTGGGTTTCTCTGAGGAAAAGGATAACGTGAAAATGAATCAGATTCCAGTCTTAAAAAACGAAAGGCAAGATAGTTTTACAGCAGAAACACGGAACCAGGGGCACAAACTTTTGCACTCATGATTGTGGAATCAGTACATACTACATTCTCTCTCTCTCTCTCTCTCTCTCTCTCTCTCTCTCTCTCTCTCTCTCTCTCTCTCTTTTTGGGGAATAAATCCCTTAGCTCTTGGTGTTAGCTCTTTCTAACACCTCTCTTTCTCCATATTATTTTTATTCCTGCAGCTAAACTGAAGTGTTAGATGTCTGTATTTTCTGCCACCTGGACGACTTTAGGAAGCTAAATGTGTGAGTCAGAGTGGAAGCGGAGGATAATAAAGCGTGTAATCAGAGCCACAGATCAGCTGCTGCGGTTGTTCCTCAGTGGGGGGGAGGTTCCCACCAGGAAAAAAAAAAGCTTCAGATGCAGGATCTCTGGGGGGTTTTATATATAATATAAAAATATGAACAGTTTTGGATGGGTTAAGGGGTGTGTGTGTGTGTGTGTGTGTTTGTGTGTGTGTGTGTGTGTGTGTGTGTAGTGTGTGAGTGTGTGGGTGTGTGTGGTTTGTCAGTTTTTTCATACCTTTTCCTCCACTTAAACGTGAGTGCATATCTATTGGAGCCGTGTTCACTCTCCATTCACACACAGTGCCGAGTGCTCAGGCTTAGCTGCGTGCGCTAATTGAAGCCTATAGCATGCTAAGTTATTATTCTCACTCTGTTGGCCGTTGGAAGTGATTCTGTATTTATACATCTGTCAGTGCTGAAAAGTAATGCTAACCACCAGCCCAGATAATTGCTAATGCTATTAGAGCCACATTAGCAGCAAAAAAAAAAATTTAAAAAGACCTTTTAAAAGCCCTCAGCTGCCGCGTCTGGCTTCTCCTCTGAGTTCTGGTCGGTTTTTAAGATCCGCTTCATCCTTCTGGTCATGTAGCAGCAGTTTCCCAGAGCACAGGTTACCCAGGATGCACTGTGAAAGTGGCTTTTATTACTGACATAAAATAAAATAGGAGATGAAGCTGAAATGTGGGCTGTGATGTATGTGTCAAAGGGAGAACGGTGCAAAAGTTAGTGCCCCCTGGGTTTCTCTGAGGAAAAGGATAACGTGAAAATGAATCAGATTCCAGTCTTAAAAAACGAAAGGCAAGATAGCTTTACAGCAGAAACACGGAACCAGGGCACAAACTTTTGCACTCATGATTGTGGAATCAGTACATACTACATTCTCTCTCTCTCTCTCTCTCTCTCTCTCTCTCTCTCTCTCTCTCTCTCTGGGGAATAAATCCCTTAGCTCTTGGTGTTAGCTCTTTCTAACACCTCTCTTTCTCCATATTATTTTTATTCCTGCAGCTAAACTGAAGTGTTAGATGTCTGTATTTTCTGCCACCTGGACGACTTTAGGAAGCTAAATGTGTGAGTCAGAGTGGAAGCGGAGGATAATAAAGCGTGTAATCAGAGCCACAGATCAGCTGCTGCGGTTGTTCCTCAGTGGGGCGTGATGAGTTCCACCAGCAGTACATTAAATACAATGCTTCAGATGTCACAACATCTGGGGGAACCTACAGAACAGAAAAATATGAACAGTGTGTGATGGTGTTTAAGGGGGAGGTTTGGTGTGTGATGGTGTTTAAGGGGGAGGTTTGGTGTGTGATGGTGTTTAAGGGGGAGGTTTGGTGTGTGATGGTGTTTAAGGGGGAGGTTTGGTGTGTGATGGTGTTTAAGGGGGAGGTTTGGTGTGTGATGGTGTTTAAGGGGGAGGTTTGGTGTGTGATGGTGTTTAAGGGGGAGGTTTGGTGTGTTAGAGTGTTTAAGGGGGAGGTTTAGTGTGTTAGAGTGTTTAAAGGGGAGGTTTGGTGTGTTAGAGTGTTTAAGGGGGAGGTTTGGTGTGTGATGGTGTTTAAGGGGGAGGTTTGGTGTGTGATGGTGTTTAAGGGGGAGGTTTGGTGTGTGATGGTGTTTAAGGGGGAGGTTTGGTGTGTGATGGTGTTTAAGGGGGAGGTTTGGTGTGTGATGGTGTTTAAAGGGGAGGTTTGGTGTGTGATGGTGTTTAAGGGGGAGGTTTGGTGTGTGATGGTGTTTAAAGGGGAGGTTTGGTGTGTGATGGTGTTTAAGAGGGAGGTTTGGTGTGTGATGGTGTTTAAGGGGGAGGTTTGGTGTGTGATGGTGTTTAAAGGGGAGGTTTGGTGTGTGATGGTGTTTAAAGGGGAGGTTTGGTGTGTTAGAGTGTTTAAGGGGGAGGTTTGGTGTGTGATGGTGTTTAAGGGGGAGGTTTGGTGTGTGATGGTGTTTAAGGGAGAGGTTTGGTGTGTTAGAGTGTTTAAGGGGGAGGTTTGGTGTGTGATGGTGTTTAAAGGGGAGGTTTGGTGTGTTAGAGTGTTTAAGGGGGAGGTTTGGTGTGTGATGGTGTTTAAGGGGGAGGTTTGGTGTGTGATGGTGTTTAAAGGGGAGGTTTGGTGTGTGATGGTGTTTAAGGGGGAGGTTTGGTGTGTTAGAGTGTTTAAGGGGGAGGTTTGGTGTGTGATGGTGTTTAAGGGGGAGGTTTGGTGTGTGATGGTGTTTAAGGGGGAGGTTTGGTGTGTGATGGTGTTTAAGGGGGGGGTTTGGTGTGTTAGAGTGTTTAAGGGGGAGGTTTGGTGTGTGATGGTGTTTAAGGGGGAGGTTTGGTGTGTGATGGTGTTTAAGGGGGAGGTTTGGTGTGTGATGGTGTTTAAGGGGGAGGTTTGGTGTGTGATGGTGTTTAAGGGGGAGGTTTGGTGTGTGATGGTGTTTAAGGGGGAGGTTTGGTGTGTGATGGTGTTTAAGGGGGAGGTTTGGTGTGTGATGGTGTTTAAGGGGGAGGTTTGGTGTGTGATGGTGTTTAAGGGGGAGGTTTGGTGTGTGATGGTGTTCAAGGGGGAGGTTTGGTGTGTGATGGTGTTTAAGGGGGAGGTTTAGTGTGTGATGGTGTTTAAGGGGGAGGTTTGGTGTGTGATGGTGTTTAAGGGGGAGGTTTGGTGTGTGATGGTGTTTAAGGGGGAGGTTTGGTGTGTGATGGTGTTTAAGGGGGAGGTTTGGTGTGTGATGGTGTTCAAGGGGGAGGTTTGGTGTGTGATGGTGTTTAAAGGGGAGGTTTGGTGTGTGATGGTGTTTAAGGGGGAGGTTTGGTGTGTTAGTGTTTAAGGGGGAGGTTTGGTGTGTGATGGTGTTTAAGGGGGAGGTTTGGTGTGTGATGGTGTTTAAGGGGGAGGTTTGGTGTGTGATGGTGTTTAAGGGGGAGGTTTGGTGTGTGATGGTGTTTAAGGGGGAGGTTTGGTGTGTGATGGTGTTTAAGGGGGAGGTTTAGTGTGTTAGAGTGTTTAAGGGGGAAGTTTGGTGTGTGATGGTGTTTAAGGGGGAGGTTTGGTGTGTGATGGTGTTCAAGGGGGAGGTTTGGTGTGTGATGGTGTTTAAGGGGGAGGTTTGGTGTGTGATGGTGTTCAAGGGGGAGGTTTGGTGTGTGATGGTGTTTAAAGGGGAGGTTTGGTGTGTGATGGTGTTTAAGGGGGAGGTTTGGTGTGTTAGAGTGTTTAAGGGGGAGGTTTGGTGTGTGATGGTGTTTAAGGGGGAGGTTTGGTGTGTGATGGTGTTTAAGGGGGGGGTTTGGTGTGTTAGAGTGTTTAAGGGGGAGGTTTGGTGTGTGATGGTGTTTAAGGGGGAGGTTTGGGGGTGTGTGATGGTGTTTAAGGGGGAGGTTTGGTGTGTGATGGTGTTTAAGGGGGAGGTTTGGTGTGTGATGGTGTTTAAGGGGGGGGTTTGGTGTGTTAGAGTGTTTAAGGGGGAGGTTTGGTGTGTGATGGTGTTTAAGGGGGAGGTTTGGTGTGTGATGGTGTTTAAGGGGGAGGTTTGGTGTGTGATGGTGTTTAAGGGGGAGGTTTAGTGTGTTAGAGTGTTTAAGGGGGAAGGTTTGGTGTGTGATGGTGTTTAAGGGGGAGTTTGGTGTGTGATGGTGTTTAAGGGGGAGGTTTGGTGTGTGATGGTGTTCAAGGGGGAGGTTTGGTGTGTGATGGTGTTTAAGGGGGAGGTTTGGTGTGTGATGGTGTTCAAGGGGGAGGTTTGGTGTGTGATGGTGTTTAAGGGGGAGGTTTGGTGTGTGATGGTGTTTAAGGGGGAGGTTTGGTGTGTTAGAGTGTTTAAGGGGGAGGTTTGGTGTGTGATGGTGTTTAAGGGGAGGTTTGGTGTGTGATGGTGTTTAAGGGGGGGGTTTGGTGTGTTAGAGTGTTTAAGGGGGAGGTTTGGTGTGTGATGGTGTTTAAGGGGGAGGTTTGGTGTGTGATGGTGTTTAAGGGGGAGGTTTGGTGTGTGATGGTGTTTAAGGGGGAGGTTTGGTGTGTGATGGTGTTTAAGGGGGGGGTTTGGTGTGTTAGAGTGTTTAAGGGGGAGGTTTGGTGTGTGATGGTGTTTAAGGGGGAGGTTTGGTGTGTGATGGTGTTTAAGGGGGAGGTTTGGTGTGTGATGGTGTTTAAGGGGGAGGTTTGGTGTGTGATGGTGTTTAAGGGGGGGGTTTGGTGTGTTAGTGTTTAAGGGGGAGGTTTGGTGTGTGATGGTGTTTAAGGGGGAGGTTTGGTGTGTGATGGTGTTTAAGGGGGAGGTTTGGTGTGTGATGGTGTTTAAGGGGGAGGTTTGGTGTGTGATGGTGTTTAAGGGGGGGGTTTGGTGTGTTAGTGTTTAAGGGGGAGGTTTGGTGTGTGATGGTGTTTAAGGGGGAGGTTTGGTGTGTGATGGTGTTTAAGGGGGAGGTTTGGTGTGTGATGGTGTTTAAGGGGGAGGTTTGGTGTGTGATGGTGTTTAAGGGGGAGGTTTGGTGTGTGATGGTGTTTAAGGGGGAGGTTTGGTGTGTGATGGTGTTTAAGGGGGAGGTTTAGTGTGTTAGAGTGTTTAAGGGGGAGGTTTGGTGTGTGATGGTGTTTAAGGGGGAGGTTTGGTGTGTGATGGTGTTCAAGGGGGAGGTTTGGTGTGTGATGGTGTTTAAGGGGGAGGTTTGGTGTGTGATGGTGTTCAAGGGGGAGGTTTGGTGTGTGATGGTGTTTAAGGGGGAGGTTTGGTGTGTGATGGTGTTTAAGGGGGGGGTTTGGTGTGTTAGAGTGTTTAAGGGGGAGGTTTGGTGTGTGATGGTGTTTAAGGGGGAGGTTTGGTGTGTGATGGTGTTTAAGGGGGAGGTTTGGTGTGTGATGGTGTTTAAGGGGGAGGTTTGGTGTGTGATGGTGTTTAAGGGGGGGGTTTGGTGTGTTAGTGTTTAAGGGGGAGGTTTGGTGTGTGATGGTGTTTAAGGGGGAGGTTTGGTGTGTGATGGTGTTTAAGGGGGAGGTTTGGTGTGTGATGGTGTTTAAGGGGGAGGTTTGGTGTGTGATGGTGTTTAAGGGGGAGGTTTGGTGTGTGATGGTGTTTAAGGGGGAGGTTTAGTGTGTTAGAGTGTTTAAGGGGGAGGTTTGGTGTGTGATGGTGTTTAAGGGGTAGGTTTGGTGTGTGATGGTGTTCAAGGGGGAGGTTTGGTGTGTGATGGTGTTTAAGGGGGAGGTTTGGTGTGTGATGGTGTTCAAGGGGGAGGTTTGGTGTGTGATGGTGTTTAAAGGGGAGGTTTGGTGTGTGATGGTGTTTAAGGGGGAGGTTTGGTGTGTTAGAGTGTTTAAGGGGGAGGTTTGGTGTGTGATGGTGTTTAAGGGGGAGGTTTGGGGGTGTGTGATGGTGTTTAAGGGGGAGGTTTGGTGTGTGATGGTGTTTAAGGGGGAGGTTTGGTGTGTGATGGTGTTTAAGGGGAGGTTTGGTGTGTGATGGTGTTTAAGGGGGAGGTTTGGTGTGTTAGAGTGTTTAAGGGGGAGGTTTGGTGTGTGATGGTGTTTAAGGGGGAGGTTTGGTGTGTGATGGTGTTTAAGGGGGAGGGTTTGGTGTGTGATGGTGTTTAAGGGGGAGGTTTGGTGTGTGATGGTGTTTAAGGGGGAGGTTTGGTGTGTGATGGTGTTTAAGGGGGAGGTTTGGTGTGTGATGGTGTTTAAGGGGGAGGTTTGGTGTGTGATGGTGTTTAAGGGGGAGGTTTGGTGTGTGATGGTGTTTAAGGGGGAGGTTTGGTGTGTGATGGTGTTTAAGGGGGAGGTTTGGTGTGTGATGGTGTTTCAAGGGGGAGGTTTGGTGTGTGATGGTGTTTAAGGGGGAGGTTTAGTGTGTGATGGTGTTTAAGGGGGAGGTTTGGTGTGTGATGGTGTTTAAGGGGGAGGTTTGGTGTGTGATGGTGTTTAAAGGGGAGGTTTGGTGTGTGATGGTGTTTAAGGGGGAGGTTTGGTGTGTGATGGTGTTCAAGGGGGAGGTTTGGTGTGTGATGGTGTTTAAAGGGGAGGTTTGGTGTGTGATGGTGTTTAAGGGGGAGGTTTGGTGTGTGATGGTGTTTAAAGGGGAGGTTTGGTGTGTGATGGTGTTTAAAGGGGAGGTTTGGTGTGTGATGGTGTTTAAGGGGGAGGTTTGGTGTGTGATGGTGTTTAAAGGGGAGGTTTGGTGTGTGATGGTGTTTAAAGGGGAGGTTTGGTGTGTGATGGTGTTTAAGGGGGAGGTTTGGTGTGTGATGGTGTTTAAGGAGGAGGTTTGGTGTGTGATGGTGTTTAAAGGGGAAGTTTGGTGTGTGATGGTGTTTAAGGGGGAGGTTTGGTGTGTGATGGTGTTTAAAGGGGAGGTTTGGTGTGTGATGGTGTTTAAGGGGGAGGTTTGGTGTGTTAGAGTGTTTAAGGGGGAGGTTTGGTGTGTGATGGTGTTTAAGGGGGAGGTTTGGTGTGTGATGGTGTTTAAGGGGGAGGTTTGGTGGAACTCCTGGCTCTCACGTCCCCCTGAAGTTGAGCGTCTCCTCTCTGAGTCTCAACACTTCCTGTGTCTCTGTCTCTTTGCTGCTCTCTGAGCTGTGAGCTGACAGGAACACTGAGTTTTTGAGAAAATCCCACTTCCTGCCTTCGCTGTGGCAGTATTATGATTTTCCCAGCAGGAGCTGATGGAGGTGTTGGGAGAGGGAGAAGATCATCAGCCCTGAGTGAAGAAACGTGGAGTGAACGTCACTCTTTAAAAGTGTTCATCGTTTCTAGTGAACTCTTCGTGAGCCTGATCACGTGACGTTTCACACATCTTTACAGATCATTGGTGTGTTTTCATGTGATTTCTTCAGGATTCAGTTCATCTTCACTTCTTACTCAGGTGTTTTATAAGATATACATGTAGAGTGTGTTTATTTTAAAAGCTGTTTTCGCCGCGTGAGAGGAATTCTGAGAGGTCCTGAAACATTTTATGACTGGAATGTTTTAAATTATTTAGTTTGTATTGTCACACCTGAAAACATTAATGAAAATAATTAGAGAAAACGTGTGATGTTTTATTCTGAATTTTGTTCAGGACAAATTTTAAAAAAAAAAAAAAAAAAAAAAGTTTTTTTTTTTTTACTGGGAAAAAAACCCGAGTCAGCCATTTTCACTGATTTGGACTCTTTATTTCTAGTTAATAAAAGAAAACTGCAGAGTAATGTGACTGGAGTTGTGAGTCAGAATCTTTTAAGACTTTAATCTAAAAAAAAGATCCAGAAGGTGAAAAGGCTTTTGCTTTTTTCTCAGGAATGTAATTAACAAAGACTTTTTCATTACACCCACATGCAGTACAAATAACTGGATAATAAAATTCAGTTTCACACACACACACACACACACACACACACACACACACACATATCAGTGTATCAGACACACTCCTGAGCCTGCATGTGTTTATAATAAATGCATTTTCCACGCTGAGTCTTCATACACAGTCTCTGACGCTGAACACAAACAGACGTTGGGTTTGTTTAGTGTTATTGATCCAGACGTGCAACAATACCCAGCAAACATGGCGCCTTCAGAGACGCCGCGTTGTTATATATCACGCTTATGAGCAGAAATATGATGAAGGCTTTAAAGAAACCGAGCCTGGGGTAGTCGTACACAAAGGAAAACATGCTTAGCTCACAATAACGCCGGCGCTGCAAGTTTTATTATCATTCTCTCAGGAGACATTAACACTTTATGGGTCAGCTTTAAACACAGCGTGTGCAATGAACCTGCGCTGATATTAAAATACTCACATCATCATAACATCATGGCTTACATGTATATGACATGAGTTTACTCAGAAGGCTCTCGACTTTATTTTAAAAGGCTTTAAATTTGTATAGTGTAATCATCCCAAGCGAGGAGGAAAAGAGAGAGATTTAAGTGAAAGAGAGAAGATACTCAGACGACGCAGTGACAAGAACAATATTCAGTATTCAGTACTGTATAATATTGATAATATTCATAATAAACAGTTGTGATGGTATGTAACGTGGTCTGTTTGCGGTGGCCGAGAAGTACAAAACAAAATAGCAAATGACGAATCAGACGAAGTGGAAAAGCTGGGTGTAGTCTGCGAATGGAATTCTTCCCTCTGATTGGACGAGACATCTGTCACTCAGGATATACAGTGGGGCAAAAAAGTATTTAGTCAGCCACCAATTGTGCAAGTTCTCCCACTTAAAAAGATGAGAGAGGCCTGTAATTTTCATCATAGGTACACTTCAACTATGAGAGACAGAATGAGAAAAAAAAATCCAGAAAATCACATTGTCTGATTTTTAAAGAATTTATTTGCAAGTTATGGTGGAAAATAAGTATTTGGTCACCTACAAAAAAGCAAGATTTCTGGCTCTCACAGACCTTTGGGTTTAAATTCTTCTTTAAGAGGCTCCTCTGTCCTCCACTCGTTACCTGTATTAATGGCACCTGTTTGAACTCGGGTTTTCAGTATAAAAGACACCTGTCCACAACCTCAAACAGTCAGACTCCAAACTCCACTATGGCCAAGACCAAAGAGCTGTCAAAGGACACCAGAAACAAAATTGTAGACCTGCGCCAGGCTGGGAAGACTGAATCTGCAATAGGTAAGCAGCTTGGTGTGAAGAAATCAACTGTGGGAGCAATTATTAGAAAATGGAAGACATACAAGACCACTGATAATCTCCCTCCATCTGGGGCTCCACGCAAGATCTCACCCCGTGGGGTCAAAATGATCACAAGAACGGTGAGCAAAAATCCCAGAACCACACGGGGGGACCTAGTGAATGACCTGCAGAGAGCTGGGACCAAAGTAACAAAGGCTACCATCAGTAACACACTACGCCGCCAGGGACTCAAATCCTGCAGTGCCAGACGTGTCCCCCTGCTTAAGCCAGTACATGTCCGGGTCCATCTGAAGTCTGCTAGAGAGCATTTGGATGATCCAGAAGAGGATTGGGAGAATGTCATATGGTCAGATGAAACCAAAATAGAACTTTTTGGTAAAAATTCAACTTGTCGTGTTTGGAGGAGAAAGAATGCTGAGTTGCATCCAAAGAACACCATACCTACTGTGAAGCATGGGGGTGGAAACATCATGCTTTGGGGCTGTTTTTCTGCAAAGGGACCGGGACGACTGATCCGTGTAAAGGAAAGAATGAATGGGGCCATGTATCGTGAGATTTTGAGTAAAAACCTCCTTCCATCAGCAAGGGCATTGAAGATGGAACGTGGCTGGGTCTTTCAGCATGACAATGATCCCAAACACACCGCCCGGGCAACGAAGGAGTGGCTTCGTAAGAAGCATTTCAAGGTCCTGGAGTGGCCTAGCCAGTCTCCAGATCTCAACCCCATAGAAAATCTTTGGAGGGAGTTGAAAATCCGTGTTGCCCAGCAACAGCCCCAAAACATCACTGCTCTAGAGGAGATCTGCATGGAGGAATGGGCCAAACTACCAGCAACAGTGTGTAAAAACCTTGTGGTGACTTACAGAAAACGTTTGACCTCTGTCATTGCCAACAAAGGGTATATAACAAAGTATTGAGATGAACTTTTGTTATTGACCAAATACTTATTTTCCACCATAACTTGCAAATAAATTCTTTAAAAATCAGACAATGTGATTTTCTGGATTTTTTTTTTCTCATTCTGTCTCTCATAGTTGAAGTGTACCTATGATGAAAATTACAGGCCTCTCTCATCTTTTTAAGTGGGAGAACTTGCACAATTGGTGGCTGACTAAATACTTTTTTGCCCCACTGTACAGGATGTAGGAAGTTGTGTATCTAACTTTATTTCTTGTACATGTGTGGAGTTCTGCCTTCACTTTAAACCATTTTTTTTGATAGTGCAATTTAAAATCTTTTAAAGAAAATAACAAACATATATATTTATCTTTATAAGAAAATGGAGTTCATTCAGCGCTACTTTGAGGAAGGACGTTCATACGGCGTGATTTTGGATATACTGATAGCGTATCATGGCGTAAAGATTAGTTTGCGATCTCTAAAAACACACTGGAATGTTCAGAAGACCAAACTATTCCAGATTAAGGGATGTAAGGAGCGCTATAAGAGCAGAGCTGTGTTCATACACACACACCAATCCACATTCTACTGCTGCAGCCTGCTGGACTTCCTGTATATCCTGAGTGACAGATGTCTCGTCCAATCAGAGGGAAGAATTCCATTCACAACCAAACTAAAACACCTACCTTTTCCACTTTGTCTAAATTGTCCTTGAGTTTTTGGATTTGTTTACTTTGTTTTCGGCTTTGTTATTTTGTTTTGCACTTCTCGGCCAGCGTACCTGTTAACAGGATGCTAAACAGCATGAGGAACAGTTAGCGCTGTCCATTCCAGATCCCTATTCCAGTTTCCAGATCCTTATTCCATTCCGCCTCCGAACCTGATCCGATCCCGCTGTGTAATCCAGTCCGGACTTCACCGCGCACTCCGTCACCTGCGCTCTAACAGCTCCGTGTTAGTGAGTACCTCAGGAAATCAGTGTAGCTTCATCATGGCCGACATCATGGCGCTCTCACTCCGGGTTACATATCCTTTCAGGGTTTTTAAAAAAAAATTAATTAGTTGTTTGTATTTTGTCAGATTTTAACAGCGTTTCCTGCTCATTTGGTTTGTTTAAGAGTTTGTTTAAGAGATGTTCAGATGCAATGAGTGGACGGAGATATTTGCACACAGAATATTTATTTGAATGATTTTGTTTAGTGCTAACAGTGCCATGTGGAAAAGCTTTAACTAACACCACAGCGTGTTGGAAGTTTTAGTTATCGTTAAACAATTCCGCTTTCATATCCTGCTCACTGGCTACAGCGGGTTAGCTTCTCTGAGGAGACTTGTATAATTAGCTCCTAGCTGAAAGAAGGAAAGAAAGAAAAGGAGTGTGGAAATGTTACGAAGCTAACGCTAAACTAGACTCTGACGGTCTTGATGTGAAGTTTTCCTGGTTTTTCTTGAAATATCGCCATAAAGATGTTGAAGTTTCACACAGCCGAGCTAATCCTGCTGAGGCGAGCAGTAAAGCCGCTTCCTTCATATTACTGCTTTTTATTGCGCGGGAAAATATGGAGTGTGGCGTCGCTGTGGAGAAACTTCATCTCTCCCTTGATGCCACCGGTTCAGATTCTCTGACCACGGGATATGAGGGAGTTTATCAGTGCTGTGTGTGTGTGTGTGTGTGATCTCTATGTAAATCCTGGACACAGGTGTATTATATAGCAGAGAAATCAATTGGTTTTCAGGTGTTGACGGATTCTCCGTAACAGCAGCTCTTTATATGTCTATTAAAGTGCTACCGTTTCCATAGTAACAGCTCCTTCACAGGTACAGAATTTTCCTACAGTAAGGAGATGTTGCTGTAACTTTGTGTGTGTGTGAAGGAGTCACCATTGTCAGCGCTTTGTAACAGCGGTGAGTTTTCCAGACTTCTTCAGGTGAACAGGACACACACCGGTCATCACCTGTAAAGTGTGTAATTCATTTCAATTCAATTTATTTCTATAGCACTTTTAACACTGGGCATTGTCTCAAAGTAGCTTTACAGAAGTGTAGAAAAAGTTTTAAGTGATTATTTATCTCTAACATTTATCCCTGATGAGAAGCCTGAGGTGACGTGGTGAGGAAAAACTCCCTGAGATGATCTGAGGGAGAAACCTTGAGAGGAACCAGGCTCAGAAGGGAAGCTCATCCTCATCTGGGTGACACTGGACAGTAAATAATGTAAATGTAAATAATGTCCTTTCTACAACAACAAACCCAGATCTCTTGAGGAACTAAGAGGTCAGTGTAGTTTCTGAGGTCATTATAGACTTAGCACTAATTCCTTCCTGCTGAAAGATGACGTAACAGCAGTTGACGGTGTGATCATCTCCAAGAGGTTCTGTCCACAGCAGTCTCCTGGGTCACAGGCTGTCCACTCAGATCTATCCACAGCAACAGTGACCACCAGGTGATGGAGACTACAGCCAGGGCTAGAGCGTCTGGATGGATCAGGCAGGTGCAGAAAGAAGAAGTGGTCAGACTGGGAGCTCGGGATAAGTGGCGGCAAACTGCTGTAGTGTAAGAGAGATAAAACACTTTGGGGTTGTGCTGTCAGAGGAAAATAATCAGCTTTAGGATGGTCCATGATGGAGGCTTTTAAGTTTCAGTTCTTCTCTTTTTTTGTGTGTGTAAAATATTTTATAAACAGAGCTACCTTTCCAAATTTACCCTTCTAACCTCGGGGGGTGGGGTACAAACTTTTGCCCATGGTTATAAATCTCTCTCTTGCTGTGTGTGTGTGTGTGAGAGAGAGAGAGAGAGAGAGAGAGTGTGTGAGAGAGAGGATATTATTGGTTTTATTAGAGGCTTTGTTTGCCCTTTGTGTACACACACACACACACACACACACAATCAATTAAATTTCCATTTCCCATCAGTTAGGGTGTAAATTCAAAACCACACACACACACATCCTGTTTTTTTTTCTGTAATGTTGGATCTGCCCTTGTGAAGACCCTGTTGTGCTCCTCTGGGGGTCGATTGGCTTAAAAAACAAAACAAAAAAAAACAATTATTTCAAAAATAAGAAACAAAATCAGCCAATTTCACACAGCACATGCTCCCTTTCCACAACTAATACAAACACACTGATTTGTGTCTGTGTGTGTGTGTGTGTGTGTGAGACCACTTCATTATCGATTTCTCCATCACATTTTGGTTTGTCTGATATGACGGTTTATAATCATTTATTTCATATCATAGTGTGTGTCTGTGTGTGTAATCTTGGCTCCCTGTTGCCACCGTGTGTGTTCAGACGTGTGAACCAGCGATGTGGTGAATTAATTCAATTCAGTTTATTTGTATAGCACTTTTTACAATGGACATTGTCTCAAAGCAGCTTTACAGAATTAAGAGGTCAGTCATAAAAATGTGTGAAGCTCATACAGTGAGGTCAGTTCACTCTTTATTACACTTTATTACAGTGTGTTATTGTGTGTTATACTACAGTGTAGTGCTGTTTACTGTGTAACGACACTTTAATACTGTTTATTAACGCTGCTCATGTTTAATAATGCGCTTTATGGTGTTCTGTTAGTGCTGGGAAAACTCTTAATATTCAGTTAGTAGAATAGTGATCACACACAGTGATCACACTCTTGTTTAGCAACCTGATTCACACGTTTTCTCTCAACTCTGTGTGTGTGTGTGTGCGTGTGTGTGTGTGTGTGTGCCTTAGGCTATGACACTTCCTTTGGAACTTTCAGAGTGGCAGAGAGAGTCGTACCTCTCTTTTTCTCTCTCAAATACACACACACACACAGTATTGTTTAGGGATCATAGATAGGAGAATGATGAAGCGAAGAAGAAAGATGCCATGTAGACGATAGAAAAGAGAGAGAAGAGAGAGAGAAATAGAAACAAAGTGATAACAAAAGACAAAGGGAGAGACAAATACTTAGTGAGAGAGAGAGACTGATAGAGGGGAAAATCTCTGATATTCTTCATCACTTTGCGTTCAGGTGGTGAACGAGGAGCCACCTGTCCTCCCTCTCTGCCTCGTTAACTCTCCTCGTTAACCTGCCTCATTAGTGCAGATTTCTGCCATTACATCAAGCTTCTCATCAACAGTTTTTCCCATAGTGCATTTGCGTCATTAACATGGGAACATTACAAAAAACGATTCTATCCAAATGTCTGGAAAGTTTCCAGAAAATGGTTTAAAACTTCAAAACATCAAAATCCTCTAAACGATCACAAGCAACAGAGAACCAGGAGGATGGAGCGATGGAGGACAGGCCTGCATTCCGGAGAATGGCGATGGAGGACGGACCTGCGTTCCGGAGAACATAGATGGAGGATGGACCAGCGTTCCGGAGAACATAGATGGAGGACGGACCCGCGTTCCGAGAGAACTTAGATGGAGGACGGACCCGCATTCCAGAGAACATAGACGGACGGAGAACATAGATGGAGGAGGACCCGCGTTCCAGAGAACTAGATGGAGGACGGACCCGCGTTCCAGAGAACATTCGATGGAGGACAGGGGCCGGGGGGTTTAAAATGGGAGGACCGGAAACCTTGCGGAGAACAGCGCTGTAGCAGAGGGGCGTTGTAAGGACGTGAAAACACAAAACCTTTCTGTAAGAGTGAGAATTCAGTTCTGATATCAGCAAATCTAAAATCCTTACAGGAAGTTATGGCATGCTAGCTTAAACAGCTAGGCAAATATCTGTCAAATGCATTCACTGCTTTTCTTTTTCACTTCTTGTCTCATTTTTTCAGAATGAGGTGTTAACGCAGTGTTTTGGTGAAATAAAGGAGCTGAAGGTTGCAGGTACCAGTCGCCTCCTCAGTCAGTGCCAGCTTGTTGGCGAGTCGCTGAATGACGTTTCCTCCATGTTTGTGAATAAATCCCACCGTGCTCCTGTTCCCAGAGGATAACAGACTCAATCATATCGTCATTAATCACATTAACATTCTGCATTTTACAGATAAAATCTTCACAAATCAGCACAACACGAAAACCAAAGAGATGGTTGTTGACTTCAGGAGAGCACAGAGTGACCATTCTCCACTGGACATCAACGGGTCCAACGTGGAGATCGTCAAGAGCACCAAATTCCTCGGTGTTCACCTGGCGGAGGACCTCACCTGGTCAGTCAACACCAGCTCCATCACCAAGAAAGCCCTGCAGCGTCTCTACTTCCTGTGAAGGCTGAGGAAGGCTCATTTTCCACCTCTCATCCTGTCCACCTTCTACAGAGGGACCATCGAGAGCGTCCTGAGCAGCTGCACCACTGCCTGGTTCGGGAATTGCACCGTCTTGGATCGCAGGACCCTGCAGCGGATAGTGAGGACAGCTGAGAAGATCACTGGAGTCTCTCTCCCCTCTATTATGGACATTTACTCCACACGCTGCATCCGCAAAGCCAGGAGCATTGTGGATAACCCCACACACCCCTCACACACACACACACCCTCCTGCCATCTGGAAAGAGGTACTGTAGCATTCGGGCCCACACATCCAGACTGCTGAAAAGCTTCTTCCCTCAGGCAATCAGGTGTCTCAGCAGAGAACTGAACTAAACTGAGGAACATGGACACACACACACACACTTTGAACTCTAAACTGAGAACTCACACATACACACACACACACCTGATATTGTTTACATGCACACGTCACTTTTTATATTTGTACTATAACTTTAAATATTATATCTGTGTTAAATATCTCTGCTGCTATTCTCACACTCTCTGTACAACACTGGTTTTTTTTTGCACACAGTGGGTGTTGTGTGTGTGTTTGTCTGCACGGTCTCGTCATTTCCTGCACTTATGTTGTACGTTTAGTTTAAAAATTCTGCACCTTAGTTTAGCTTCATGTTTGTCCGCATCGCCCTGTGTTTTGTTTTTGTTCTGTGTAGCACCTCTGGTCCAGGAGGAACGTTGTCTCATTTCACCATGTCCTGCATCAGCTAGATATGGTTGAAGTGACAATAAAGCTTCTTTGACTTTGACTTGACATACACTCTGTTACATCAGCGTCCTTATTAAAATCTACCAGAATTTTCATTTATGAACCAAATCCAGTCTTCTTCTTCTTTCAGCTTTTCCCTTCAGGGGTCTCCACAGCGAATCATCTCTCTCCACCTATCCCTATCTTCTGCATCCTCAACACTTGCACCCACTAGCTTCATATCCTCATTAATTCCATCCATATACCTCCTCTTTGGCCTTCCTCTTTGCCTCCTGCCTGGCAGCTCCATGTCCAACATTCTCCTACCAATATACTCACTCTCCCTCCTCTGAACATGTCCAAACCATCTTAATCTGGTCTCCCTAACTTTGTCCCCCAAACGTCCAACATGAGCTGTCCCTCTGATGTACTCGTTCCTAATCCTGTCCAATCTTGTCACTCCCAAAGAGAACCTCAACATCTTCAGCTCTGCTACCTCTAGCTCTGACTCCTGTCTCTTCCTCAGTGACACTGTCTCTAAACCATACAGCATGGCCGCTCTCACCACTGTCCTGTACACCTTCCCCTTGATTCTCGCTGATATTTTCCTCTCACACAGAACTCCCGACACCTTTCTCCACCCATTCCAACCTGCCTGCACTCGCTTCTTTACCTCTTTCCCACACTCTCCATTACTCTGGACTGTTGACCCCAAGTACTTAAACTCCTGTACCTTCTTCACCTCTTCACCCTGTAACCTTACTGTTCCACTTCCCTCCCTTTCATTCACACACATGTACTCAGTCTTACTGCGACTGACTTTCATTCCTCTTCTCTCCAGCGCAAACCTCCACCTCTCCAGGTTTTCCTCCACCTGCTCCCTGCTCTCACTACAGATCACAATGTCATCTGCAAACATCATTGTCCAAGGAGACTCCTGTCTGACCTCCTCTGACAACTGGTCCATCACCATAGCAAACAGGAAGGGGCTCAGAGCCGATCCCTGATGCAGTCCCACCTCCACTTTGAACTCCTCTGTCTGACCTACAGCACACCTCACCACTGTCCTGCTCCTCTCATACATGTCCTGCACCACTCTGACATACTTCTCTGCTACTCCTGACTTCCTCATACAGTACCACAGCTCTTCTCTTGGCACCCTGTCATACGCTTTCTCCAAGTCTACAAACACACAGTGCAACTCCCTCTGACCATCCCTATACTTCTCCATCAAAATTCTCAGAGCAAAAATTGCATCTGTTGTGCTCTTTCTGGGCATGAAGCCATACTGCTGCTCACAAATTCCCACTACCTTCCTTAACCTAGCTTCCACTACTCTTTCCCATAGCTTCATTGTATGGCTCATCAACTTTATCCCCCTATAGTTACTGCAACTCTGCACATCACCCTTATTCTTAAAGATCGGCACTAACACACTTCTTCTCCATTCCTCGGGCATCCTCTCACTCTCTAAAACCCTGTTGAACAAACTAGTTAAAAATTCCACTGCTGCCTCTCCCAGACACTTCCAGACCTCCACCGGGATGTCGTCAGGACCAACTGCCTTCCCACTTTTCATCCTCTTCAAAGCCTTCCTGACTTCATCCTTTCTAATCTTATCTACTTTCTGTTCCACAGAGTTCACCCCTTCTACTCTTTTTTCCCTCTCATTTTCCTCATTCATCAGCTCCTCAAAGTACTCCTTCCATCTCCTCTGTACACTCTCCTCACTTGTGAGCACCCTTCCATCTCTATCCTTAATAACTCTAACTTGCTGCACATCCTTCCCATCTCGATCCCTCTGCCTAGCTAACCTGTACAAGTCCTTCTCTCCTTCTCTAGTGTCTAACCTAGTGTACAACTCGTCATATGCCTTCTGCTTGGCCTTAGACACCTCCCTCTTCACTCTGCGCTGTAACTCCTTGTATTCCTGTCTATTCTCTTCAGTCCTGTCCATGTCCCACTTCTTCTTGGCTAACCTCTTCCTCTGGACACTATCCTGAACTTCCTCATTCCACCACCAAGTCTCCTTATCTTCTTTCCTCCTTCCAGATGACACACCCAGCACCTTTCTCCCTGTCTCCCTGATCACTTCTGCTGTAGTTTCCCAGTCATCTGGCAGCACTACCTGACCACCCAGAGCCTGCCTCAACTTCTGTCTAAATTCCTCACAACATTCCTCCTTTTTCAACTTCCACCACTTGGTTTCCTTCTCTATCTCTATCTTTGACCTCTTCACCATCCTATGCTGTCTGGCTACACTCTCTCCCACTACCACTTTACAGTCACTAATCTCTTTCAGATTGCTTCTTCTACATAGGATGTAGTCTACCTGTGTTCTCCTACCTCCACTCTTGTAAGTCACTCTATGCTCCTCCCTCTTCTGAAAATAAGTGTTAACCACAGCCATGTCCATCCTCTTAGCAAAGTCCACTACCATCTGTCCTTCAAGGTTCCTTTCCTTAACTCCAAACTTGCCCATCACCTCCTCATCACCTGTGTTCCCCTCACCAACATGTCCATTAAAATCCGCTCCTATCACCACTCTCTCACCCGTGGGAATACTCTCCATCACCTCATCTAATTCACTCCAGAATCTCTCTTTCTCCTCTAACTCACAACCTACCTGTGGGGCATAACCACTAACAACATTCAACATCACCCCTTCAATCTCTAACTTCAGACTCATCACCCTGTCTGACACTCTCTTCACCTCCAGAACATTCCTCACAAACTCCTCCTTCAGGACCACACCTACCCCATTTCTCTTACTAAACCAAATCCAGTCTGACTTCTTTAAAAATACGATGAGACCTAACTAAAATGTAGATAAACATTAGGTGAGGTTATGAAGTTCATTATTTCCTCATTCTGACATTGTTTGCTAAGAAGAAACGAATTATCT
>JAUCMX010000026.1:915233-947733 GCA_033459395.1 Hemibagrus guttatus | reverse complement strand
ATATGAAACTCGAGACGCGGAAAGAGGCAGGCAAAGGTCATTCACAATAATCCAGACCGTCTAACACGATGCACGGCCCGGTTTGTCTAACAAGAAACGTTACTTCACGTGGACAACACACGTGTTCGCTGCGTAAATGCTTGAAAATCCCGGAAGTGTGCTTCGTGTGTGTGCTCAAAACTCGGGAGAGGGCTCCCTCTGGTGTTCTGAAGCCAGATAAGATGTTACACACACACACACTGGTGACTCCTTCCACACACACACACACACACACAACTTAACCACGTGACGCGCGGGCAGTTTGTTGTTAAGGTGTGGTGTGAAGTGACCAGTTTGAACAGGGGCAAGTATATTTTTATATCATACCTGACATTCACTCGATGGGAACACACACACACACACACACACACACACACACACACTCCAGCAGCAGTGCTGACATGAACACAGTGTAGTGTAAATTGGATTCCGTGCTCACGCTCACGTCGAGTTTCGGCTCCTCTAACACATCCATTTTGTTCAGCTCTGAAAAAAACATTCACCTTTCAGTAGTCTGTTCAACTGGGGATCTTTTTTTCTGCTTCCTGGAACTGCACACACACACACACACACACACACACACACACACTATATATATATTATATATACAAATTTCCTGATGTGTTATAGCTGCTCTGTGAGGTACATAAGTATCACGAACCCCTTGGAATCACTCTGCTCTACAGCTCTTCACAGAACCTTTCAGGGATCCCCTAAAGGGACGGCTGAAGTTCATTTGCAGTCGTTTGTGTGTGAAATCAATGCATACGCTTCCTCCCTCCCTCCCTCATCATTTGCATTCATTTCAAAGTCAGTTCTTCCAAACATTGGGGACAAGCAGAAGGTCAAAGGTCACAGCTCCTTTGAGCGCAATCAAGGACGAGAGTAACTCACGACTCTTCTTAATGAAGCCCTCGAATAATTACAAGCGGGTTAATGATGTTCTCCTGAGTCCTGAGCAGAGAAAGTGCAGACATGACAGAACCATCTCCTCAGTAAACAGAGAGGGAGAGAGAGAGAGAGAGAGAGAGAGAGAAAAGGCAAAAGAGGGAGAAAGGGACAGACAACAAAAGAGAGAGAGAAAGAAAAAGAGAGAAAGATAGATAGTTTATTGTCCCTTAACGGGAAATTTGTTTTAACAGACTGTCATACAGTACACGCACCTGGCAAAAACATATGTACACAAAAACAACAACACATAAAACACAAAAAAGTGAATGTTCAACTTTGTAACCTGTTAAGGATTGAAATCGCAGATGGTACAAAGCTCTTTCTGAAGCGAGCCCTTCTCCATGTCAGGGTCCTGTACCTGCGCCCGGAGGGCAGGAGAGTGAAGTGGAAGTTGAGGGGGTGCTCTGGGTCTGTTATTATGGTTTGGGCAAGGCGGGCTATTGCTCTGTCATTGAGTTCTGAGATATTGGGTGTAGGGGAGTGTATTATTTTTGAAGCTATGTATGTTATTTTATTCAGTTTGTCAGAGCAAGAGAGATATAAGGAAAGACAAAAGAAAAGAGAGTGAAAGATGGAGACAGATGAGAGAGAGGAGGCAAAAGAGGGAGAAAGGGACAGAAAAAGAGAGAGAGAAACACAATGCAAGAGAGATATAGAGAGAGACAAAAGAAAAGAGGGTAAAATATAGAGACAGATGTGTGTGTGTAGAGAGAGAGAGAGAGAGGAAAGACAAAACAAAGTGAGTTCATGTCTACTTGTATGGATGGGTGTATGTGTGTTAGCAAGTAACTTGCATTTGATTAGTGTGTTTGGAACTGATAAGTTAATGTGTGTGTGTGCATGCGTGCGCGTGTGTGTGTGTGTGAGAGAGAGAGAGAGAGAGAGAGAGAGAGAGAGCAAAACAAAGTGAGTTCATGTCTACTTGTATGGATGGGTGTATGTGTGTTAGCAAGTAACTTGCATTTGATTAGTGTGTTTGGAACTGATAAGTTAATGTGTGTGTGTGCATGCGTGCGCGTGTGTGTGTGTGTGAGAGAGAGAGAGAGAGAGAGAGAGAGAGCAAAACAAAGTGAGTTCATGTCTACTTGTATGGATGGGTGTATGTGTGTTAGCAAGTAACTTGCATTTGATTAGTGTGTTTGGAACTGATAAGTTAATGTGTGTGTGTGCGTGCGTGTGTGTGTGTGAGAGAGAAAGAGAGAGGAAGTGAGGAAAAATAGTCAGAGTATGAAATTCACCAATCAGGTGTTAGTATTCTCTGCATCTCTCAGCCAATAGGATTGCAGTGTGATATCAGGAAGCAGCATTCGCTCTACACCAGCATTCTCTTGCAGCATTCACACAGAACAGAAAGGCGTCAGTGTGTGGAGCGAGCGTAGATCATGTCATCCACCACGTCAACCAGCCGTGAGTGAAGTCCTTTACTTTCATTTAGAGCTCATCATTACATCATGCTAACTTCACTGCATGCTAATAATCTGGTTATGATGTATATCACAATATATATTGCGTCTCGTTAGCGTTATCCTAGACGTTTCAGATTAGTGGCATTCCGAAGCTTTTTTCTAACATCGAGAATTCCAAAAAAAATTTCATTTACTGTTATTTACATGCCACTGAATGTCAGAAGTTTTATACCAAACCTCTGAAAATCTGTTTCATCAGAGAGAATAAAAAGAGGCTGGTAAAGGAACGACCGTTTATAGCTTCTATAATGAAAGCCACCACAGGAACTCATCTCAGCCTTGGGGTGTGAAAAAAAATCTGAGACTCAAAAATTCTCCTGAGAAAGCAGTAAGAGATTCAAAAAATAATTTCTAATTCTAATTTCTTAGGTTTTTACCACATTTATGCCATGGAGGTCAAAACTAACATGGGGTGCACTTACTTTTGTGCTATTCCACTCCAAAGCTGAGATCTGTACACTTTAAGGTGTCTGGTATATACATTACTATGTAATCTCAGGCTTATTAGCGTGTGTAGTGAGAGAACAGCTGTTTATGAACAAACTGTTGTGTGTATTACTTACTTTCTGATTAAGGATGTAGTGGCGTTATCGCTCGTAGCGATAATAACTTATTTATGTCAACAGCATCTATGTTACTCTTCTTATTATGGCGCTCGAGGCAATGTAGTGTCTTAGCCGCCAAATCTCTGCGCTAAGTCATTTGTGTTCTGCTACAGTAATGATTTAGATAGAATTAGGATTCAGGCTAATTTGATTCCTCTCTGCTGTGAGAATGAAGTTTCCTCTCATTGCAGGTGAGAGAATGTGCAGGTAAAATCAGTTACAGAGAAGTTGATTACCTGAGAGACAGACAGAGGGGGCGGGGTTATTAAGGGTATGGAGGTGAGTCAGGGGCTGACCCAATTGCCATAGCAACTGCAGTCCTGGGGTGATGAGGGGAGAGACCACTTGTGTTCATTGTGGAACAGGTGGGTTGTGAAGGAGTGAAAGGTTTGTGTGGAAATTGTCAAAGTGATGCAGGTGCTTTTAATGACCACTCTCAGAGGGGTGCCAATACTTTGTTCACAATAACACATGGACTGCAGTCATTATGCACTGACACTGTGACCTGATGGTTTAAATTTTTTTTTTTTTTTCCACTACGATACAGAAGAGCACACCTCTGGGCCCCTGTCTGGTGAGTATATGCACAATAGACAAAACACACACTACACACACACAACACACATGTTCTCTCTCTCTCTCTCTCTCTCTCTCTCTCTCTCTCTCTCTCTCTCTCTCTCTCTCTCTCTGTCTGTCTCTCTCTCTTTCACTCTCTCTCTCTCTGTCTCTCTCTCTTTCTTTGTTTTTCTTATTTTAGGAGAAATATGAAATGGTGTCTACAGCTACAATTATAACATCTTATACTTGTTAATATTCATAACACACCTCTTAATATTTATTATACATTCATTAATATTTATTTCGTGCTCATTAATACTATACACTGATTAACAAACACTCCTCAGTTGCAGATGTCCACTCATTAATATTCATCACATTTGATGAATAAACATTTTAAAGCCCTCATTCATATGCAGTTGACTCAGTAATCTAAATCTAACTGATTCATATGAACCGGATGTCTGAATTTTAACCAGTTCAAATGTAGTTGATGTCAGTGTACCTGATTCAACTTATTTAGTTGTAACTGATTAAAAAAAGATTATTATGGTTAAGATTATTAAATTGTAAATGCTTCAAAATGTTCAGCTGCCACTGCTTTAAAGTAATATACACCAATCAGCCATAACATTATGACCACCTGCCTAATATTGTGTCGGTCCACCTTTTGCTGCCAAAACAGCCCTGACCCGTCGAGGCATGGACTCCACTAGATCCCTGAAGGTGTGCTGTGGGATCTGGCACCAAGATGTTAGCAGCAGATCCTTTAGGTCCTGTAAGTTGTGAGGTGGAGGCTCCATGGATCGGACTTGTTTGTCCAGCACATCCCACAGATGCTGGATTGGATGGAGATCTGGGGAATTTGGAGGCGGAGTCAACACCTCAAACTGGTTGTTGTGCTCATCAAACCATTCCTGAACCATTTCTGCTTTGTGGCACGGTGCATTATCCTGCTGAAAGAGGCCACAGCCATCAGGGAATAATGTTTCCATGAAAGGGTGTACATGTTCTGCAACAATGCTTAGGTAGGTGCTACGTGTCCCAGTAACATCCACATGGACGGCAGGACCCAAGGTTTCCCAGCAGAACATTGCCCAAAGCATGACACTGCCTCCGCCGGCTCGCCTTCTTCCCATAGTGCATCCTGGTGCCATGTGTTCCCCAGGTAAGAGACGCAGGGGTCAGCACGGGCACCCTGACTGGTCTGCAGCTATGCGGCCCCATACGCAACGAACTGTGATGCACTGTGTATTCTGACACCTTTCTAACAGAACCAGCATTAACTTCTTAAGCAATCTGAGCAACAGTCGCTCGTCTGTTGGATCGGACCACATCGGACCACGGGCCTTCGCTCCCCACGTGCATCTATGAGCCTTGGCCGCCCATGACCCTGTCTCCGGTTCACCACTGTTCCTTCCTTGGACCACTTTTGATAGATACTGACCACTGCAGACCGGGAACACTCCACAAGAGCTGCAGTTTTGGAGATGTTCTGATCCAGTGGTCTAGCCATCACAATTTGGCCCTTCATCAAACTCGCTCAAATCCTTACACTTGTCCATTTTTCCTGCTTCTAACACATCAACTTTGAGGACAAAATGTTCACTTGCTGCCGAATATATCCCACCCACTAACAGGTGCCATGATGAGGAGATCATCAGTCTCATTCACTTCACCTCTCACTGCTCAGGGTGTTATACCTGATTGGTGTAAGTTCTCAAAATAGCCCTGCACAAAGTAGAAAGAAAGTGTAATCAATGTAAAATATGGTTAAATAAACACTGTTTTGAGCTGTGTTCAATAACATCAAATCCCTCAAACTGTTATTGTACAATAAAATAAAAATGATTTTTTTATTAAATTAAATTAAATTCTTTTTGAAAAACCATCCAAGTTTTACGTATGCTAATGAGACAGGAAAGTCATGTGACACTTCCACAGCATAATTTGCTACAGCGTTAATATAAATGTTAGTTTGAGATAGTTTTGCTATGTGTGAGAGTGCATATTTCTGTTGCCATGACAACCACAGCCAAATAAATGACCATTAGATAGAAAGAAAAGCTGTACACTATGCATGAGAGAGAGAGAGAGAGAGAGAGAGAGAGAGAGAGAGAGAGAGAGAGAGAGAGAGAGAGAGCTTGTTTTAAGAAGTGTATAAGTAGAGAATACAAGTGTGTGTGTATGTGTGTGTGTCAGTTAAATTGTGTGGGAGTGCCACACACTCTCCATCTGCTACTGACCCAAACACTGATAACACATACCCACTCACACACACTTTTTAGGAGTGGTTAAGTAAAGAGTAAAACACTCCTCTTTTCCTCTCTCTCTCTCTCTCTCTCTCTCTCTCTCTCTCTCTCTCTCTCTCTCTCTACTCTTTATCTATCTATCTATCTATCTATCTATCTATCTATCTATCTATCTATCTATCTATCTATCTATCTATCTATCTCTCTGTTGATCTGACTGTCTCCCACTCTACCTATCTCTGTGTCAATCAGTCCATCTTTCTCCCTGTAGCCAATACACCCCCCACCCCCAGTTCAGATCAATGATGAATGACTCTGTAAAAACACACTGCACCAAAAACAAGGGATAAACACTGAAGTGTGCACTTCTCGGTTACTTCTCTACACTGTTCTACACTGCAATACACTATTGTACACTACACTACTCTACAGAAAACTAGAGTACACTGCAGTATATTACACTATTGTACAGTATATTACACTATTCTATGCCACACTACACTACATGACATTTCCTCTTTGTGTAGAGTAACATAGTGTGGTGTAATATATTGCAGAGTAGTGTAGTGTACAATAGAGTAGTGTAGTGTCTATGTTTTTACTAGAGTAGTGTACAATAGAGTAGTGTAGTGTACAATAGAGTAGTGTACAATAGAGTAGTGTAGTGTACAATAGAGTAGTGTACAATAGAGTAGTGTAGTGTACAATAGAGTAGTGTACAATAGAGTAGTGTAGTGTACAATAGAGTAGTGTACAATAGAGTAGGTAGTGTAGAAAAAAGAGTAGGGTAGTGTAGTGTACAATAGAGTAGTGTAGTGTACTGTAGAGTAGTGTAGTGTACAATAGAGTAGTGTAGTGTACTAGAGTAGGTAGTGTACAATAGAGTAGTGTAGTGTACTAATAGAGTAGTGTAGTGTATAATAGAGTAGGTAGTGTACAATAGAGTAGGGTAGTGTACAATAGAGTAGTGTAGTGTACTGTAGAGTAGGGTAGTGTACAATAGAGTAGTGTAGTGTACAATAGAGTAGTGTAGTGTACAATAGAGTAGTGTAGTGTACAATAGAGTAGTGTAGTGTACAATAGAGTAGTGTAGTGTACAATAGAGTAGGGTAGTGTACAATAGAGTAGTGTAGTGTACAATAGAGTAGTGTAGTGTACAATAGAGTAGTGTAGTGTACTGTAGAGTAGGGTAGTGTACAATAGAGTAGTGTAGTGTACTAATAGAGTAGTGTAGTGTACAATAGAGTAGTGTAGTGTACAATAGAGTAGGGTAGTGTACAATAGAGTAGTGTAGTGTACTGTAGAGTAGTGTAGTGTACAATAGAGTAGTGTAGTGTACTGTAGAGTAGTGCTAGTGTACAATAGAGTAGTGTAGTGTACAATCAGTAGTGTATTCAGTACACTACAGTACTCTATTGTACACTACACTACGTCTACAAGTACAGTATTCTAGCACTAACTACTCTACAGTACACTACACTACTAGTCTATTGTACACTACACTACTCTACAGTACATATTCTATTGTACACTACACTACTCTACAGTACACTAACTACTCTATTGTACACTACACTACTCTATGTACACTACACTACTCTATTGTACACTATACTACTCTACAGTACACTACACTACTCTATTGTACACTAACTACTCTACAGTACATACTATCTAGTCACTACCCTACTCTACAGTACAGTACTACACTAACTCTACAGTACACTACACTACTCTATTGTACACTACACTACTCTACAGTACATATTCTACACTACACTACTCTATTGTACACTACACTACTCTACAGTACAATGTCTCTACATTACTACATACTCTACAGTACACTACACTACTCTCATGTACACTACACTACTCTATTGTACACTACACTACTCTACAGTACACTACACTACTCTATTGTACACTACACTACTCTATTGTACACTACACTACTCTATTGTACACTACACTACTCTACAGTACACTACACTACTCTATTGTACACTACCCTACTCTACAGTACACTACACTATCTATTGTACACTACACTACTCTATTGTACACTACACTACTCTACAGTACACTACACTACTCTATTGTACACTACCCTACTCTACAGTACATATTCTACACTATACTACTCTACAGTACACTACACTACTCTATTGTACACTACACTACTCTATGTACACTACACTACTCTACAGTACACTACACTACTCTACAGTACACTACACTACTCTATTGTACACTACACTACTCTACAGTACAGTATTCTACACTACACTACTCTACAGTACACTACACTACTCTATTGTACACTACACTACTCTACAGTACACTACACTACTCTATTGTACACTACACTACTCTACAGTACACTACACTACTCTATTGTACACTACACTACTCTATTGTACACTACACTACTCTACAGTACACTACACTACTCTTCTTCTTCTTCTTCTTCTTCTTTCGGCTTTTCCCTTCAGGGGTCGCCACAGCGAATCATCTCTCTCCACCTATCCCTATCTTCTGCATCCTCAACCCTTGCACCCACTAGCTTCATATCCTCATTTATTACATCCATATACCTCCTCTTTGGCCTTCCTCTTTGCCTCCTGCCTGGCAGCTCCATGTCCAACATTCTCCTACCAATATACTCACTGTCCCTCCTCTGAACATGTCCAAACCATCTTAATCTGGTCTCCCTAACTTTGTCCCCCAAACGTCCAACATGAGCTGTCCCTCTGATGTACTCGTTCCTAATCCTGTCCAATCTTGTCACTCCCAAAGAGAACCTCAACATCTTCAGCTCTGCTACCTCTAGCTCTGACTCCTGTCTCTTCCTCAGTGACACTGTCTCTAAACCATACAGCATGGCCGCTCTCACCACTGTCCTGTACACCTTCCCCTTGATTCTCGCTGATATTTTCCTATCACACAGAACTCCCCACACCTTTCTCCACCCATTCCAACCTGCCTGCACTCGCTTCTTTACCTCTTTCCCACACTCTCCATTACTCTGGACTGTTGACCCCAAGTACTTATACACTACACTACTCTATTGTACAGTATTCTACACTATACTACTCTACAGTACACTACACTACTCTATTGTACACTACACTACTCTACAGTACACTACACTACTCTATTGTACACTACCCTACTCTACAGTACAGTATTCTACACTACACTACTCTATTGTACACTACACTACTCTATTGTACACTACCCTACTCTACAGTACAGTATTCTACACTACACTACTCTATTGTACACTACACTACTCTACAGTACACTACACTACTCTATTGTACACTACCCTACTCTATTATACACTACACTACTCTACAGTACAGTATTCTACACTACACTACTCTATTGTACACTACACTACTCTATTGTACACTACCCTACTCTACAGTACAGTATTCTACACTACACTACTCTATTGTACACTACACTACTCTACAGTACACTACACTACTCTATTGTACACTACCCTACTCTATTATACACTACACTACTCTACAGTACAGTATTCTACACTACACTACTCTATTGTACACTACACTACTCTATTCTACACTACATTACTCTACAGTACACTACACTACTCTATTGTACACTACACTACTCTACAGTACAGTATTCTACACTACACTACTCTATTGTACACTACACTACTCTACAGTACACTACACTACTCTATTGTACACTACGCTACTCTAAGTACAGTATTCTACACTACACTACTCTACAGTACACTACACTACTCTATTGTACACTACACTACTCTACAGTACAGTATTCTACACTACACTACACTACTCTATTGTACACTACACTACTCTACAGTACACTACACTACTCTATTGTACACTACGCTACTCTATGTACAGTATTCTACACTACACTACTCTACAGTACACTACACTACTCTATTGTACACTGCGCTACTCTACAGTACACTACACTACTCTATTGTACACTACACTACTCTACAGTACACTACACTACTCTATTGTACACTACCCTACTCTATTATACACTACACTACTCTACAGTACAGTATTCTACACTACACTACTCTACAGTAAACTACACTACTCTATTGTACACTACACTACTCTACAGTACAGTATTCTACACTACACTACTCTATTGTACACTACACTACTCTACAGTACACTACACTACTCTATTGTACACTACACTACTCTAAGTACAGTATTCTACACTACACTACTCTACAGTACACTACACTACTCTACAGTACACTACACTACTCTATTGTACACTACCCTACTCTACAGTTACAACTACACTACTCTATTCTACACTACACTACTCTACAGTACACTATTCTACACTACACTACTCTACAGTACACTACACTACTCTATTCTACACTACACTACTCTACAGTACACTATTCTACACTCCCACTACTCTATTCTACACTACACTACTCTACACTACACTACACTACTCTATTGTACACTACACTACTCTACAGTACACTACACTACTCTATTGTACACTACACTACTCTACAGTACACTACACTACTCTATTGTACACTACCTACTCTACAGTACACTACACTACTCTATTGTACACTACCCTACTCTACAGTACAATATTCTACACTACACTACTCTATTGTACACTACACTACTCTACAGTACACTACACTACTCTATTGTACACTACCTACTCTAAGTACAGTATTCTACACTACACTACTCTACAGTACACTACACTACTCTACAGTACACTACACTACTCTATTGTACACTACACTACTCTACAGTACAGTATTCTACACTACACTACTCTATTGTACACTACACTACTCTACTACACTACATTACTCTAGTACACTACACTACTCTATGTACACTACACTACTCTACAGTACAGTATTCTACACTACACTACTCTATTGTACACTACACTACTCTACAGTACACTACACTACTCTATTGTACACTACCTACTCTAAGTACAGTATTCTACACTACACTACTCTACAGTACACTACACTACTCTATGTACACTACACTACTCTATTTACACTACATTACTCTACAGTACACTACACTACTCTATTGTACACTACACTACTCTACAGTACATATTCTACACTACACTACTCTATGTACACTACACTACTCTATTGTACACTACACTACTCTACAGTACAGTATTCTACACTACACTACTCTATTGTACACTACACTACTCTACAGTACACTACACTACTCTATTGTACACTACTCTACAGTACATATTCTACACTACACTACTCTATTGTACACTACACTACTCTACAGTACAGTATTCTACACTACTCTATTGTACACTACACTACTCTACAGTACACTACACTACTCTATTGTACACTACACTACTCTACAGTAAAAAGTTATTCTACACTACACTACTCTATTGTACACTACCCTACTCTACAGTACACTACACTACTCTATTGTACACTACACTACTCTACAGTACACTACACTACTCTATTGTACACTACACTACAGTACAGTATTCTACACTACACTACTCTATTGTACACTACACTACTCTACAGTACACTACACTACTCTATTGTACACTACACTACTCTACAGTACACTACACTACTCTATTGTACACTACGCTACTCTAAGTACAGTATTCTACACTACACTACTACTCTACAGTACACTACACTACTCTATTGTACACTACACTACTCTACAGTACAGTATTCTACACTACACTACTCTATTGTACACTACACTACTCTACAGTAAACTACACTACTCTATTGTACACTACACTACTCTACACCTACTTTACTCTACAGTACACTACACTACTCTATTGTACACTACCCTACTCTACAGTACAATATTCTACACTACACTACTCTATTGTACACTACACTACTCTACAGTACACTACACTACTCTATTGTACACTACGCTACTCTAAGTACAGTATTCTACACTACACTACTCTATTGTACACTACACTACTCTACAGTACACTACACTACTCTATTGTACACTACGCTACTCTAAGTACAGTATTCTACACTACACTACTCTACAGTACACTACACTACTCTACAGTACACTACACTACTCTATTGTACACTACACTACTCTACAGTACAGTATTCTACACTACACTACTCTATTGTACACTACACTACTCTATTCTACACTACATTACTCTACAGTACACTACACTACTCTATTGTACACTACACTACTCTACAGTACAGTATTCTACACTACACTACTCTATTGTACACTACACTACTCTACAGTACACTACACTACTCTATTGTACACTACGCTACTCTAAGTACAGTATTCTACACTACACTACTCTACAGTACACTACACTACTCTATTGTACACTACACTACTCTATTCTACACTACATTACTCTACAGTACACTACACTACTCTATTGTACACTACACTACTCTACAGTACAGTATTCTACACTACACTACTCTATTGTACACTACACTACTCTATTGTACACTACACTACTCTACAGTACAGTATTCTACACTACACTACTCTATTGTACACTACACTACTCTACAGTACACTACACTACTCTATTGTACACTACTCTACAGTACAGTATTCTACACTACACTACTCTATTGTACACTACACTACTCTACAGTACAGTATTCTACACTACTCTATTGTACACTACACTACTCTACAGTACACTACACTACTCTATTGTACACTACACTACTCTACAGTACACTATACTACTCTATTGTACACTACGCTACTCTACAGTACACTACACTACTCTATTGTACACTACCCTACTCTACAGTACAGTATTCTACACTACACTACTCTATTGTACACTACACTACTCTACAGTACACTACACTACTCTATTGTACACTACACTACAGTACAGTATTCTACACTACACTACTCTATTGTACACTACACTACTCTACAGTACACTACACTACTCTATTGTACACTACACTACTCTACAGTACACTACACTACTCTATTGTACACTACGCTACTCTAAGTACAGTATTCTACACTACACTACTACTCTACAGTACACTACACTACTCTATTGTACACTACACTACTCTACAGTACAGTATTCTACACTACACTACTCTATTGTACACTACACTACTCTACAGTAAACTACACTACTCTATTGTACACTACACTACTCTATTCTACACTACATTACTCTACAGTACACTACACTACTCTATTGTACACTACACTACTCTACAGTACAGTATTCTACACTACACTACTCTATTGTACACTACACTACTCTACAGTACACTACACTACTCTATTGTACACTACCCTACTCTTCTTCTTCTTCTTTCGGCTTTTCCCTTCAGGGGTCGCCACAGCGAATCATCTCTCTCCACCTATCCCTATCTTCTGCATCCTCAACACTTGCACCCACTAGCTTCATATCCTCATTAATTCCATCCATATACCTCCTCTTTGGCCTTCCTCTTTGCCTCCTGCCTGGCAGCTCCATGTCCAACATTCTCCTACCAATATACTCACTCTCCCTCCTCTGAACATGTCCAAACCATCTTAATCTGGTCTCCCTAACTTTGTCCCCCAAACGTCCAACATGAGCTGTCCCTCTGATGTACTCGTTCCTAATCCTGTCCAATCTTGTCACTCCCAAAGAGAACCTCAACATCTTCAGCTCTGCTACCTCTAGCTCTGACTCCTGTCTCTTCCTCAGTGACACTGTCTCTAAACCATACAGCATGGCCGCTCTCACCACTGTCCTGTACACCTTCCCCTTGATTCTCGCTGATATTTTCCTCTCACACAGAACTCCCCACACCTTTCTCCACCCATTCCAACCTGCCTGCACTCGCTTCTTTACCTCTTTCCCACACTCTCCATTACTCTGGACTGTTGACCCCAAGTACTTAAACTCCTGCACCTTCTTCACCTCTTCACTCTGTAACCTTACTGTTCCACTTCCCTCCCTTTCATTCACACACATGTACTCAGTCTTACTACCACTGACTTTCATTCCTCTTCTCTCCAGCGCAAACCTCCACCTCTCCAGGTTTTCCTCCACCTGCTCCCTGCGCTCACTACAGATCACAATGTCATCTGCAAACATCATTGTCCAAGGAGACTCCTGTCTGACCTCCTCTGACAACCGGTCCATCACTATAGCAAACAGGAAGGGGCTCAGAGCCGATCCCTGATGCAGTCCCACCTCCACTTTGAACTCCTCTGTCTGACCTACAGCACACCTCACCACTGTCCTGCTCCTCTCATACATGTCCTGCACCACTCTGACATACTTCTCTGCTACTCCTGACTTCCTCCTACAGTACCACAGCTCTTCTCTTGGCACCCTGTCATACGCTTTCTCCAAGTCTACAAACACACAGTGCAACTCCCTCTGACCATCCCTATACTTCTCCATCAAAATTCTCAGAGCAAAAATTGCATCTGTTGTGCTCTTTCTGGGCATGAAGCCATACTGCTGCTCACAAATTCCCACTACCTTCCTTAACCTAGCTTCCACTACTCTTTCCCATAGCTTCATTGTATGGCTCATCAACTTTATCCCCCTATAGTTACTGCAACTCTGCACGTCACCCTTATTCTTAAAGATCGGCACTAACACACTTCTTCTCCATTCCTCAGGCATCCTCTCACTCTCTAAAACCCTGTTGAACAAACTAGTTAAAAATTCCACTGCTGCCTCTCCCAGACACTTCCAGACCTCCACCGGGATGTCGTCAGGACCGACTGCCTTTCCACTTTTCATCCTCTTCAAAGCCTTCCTGACTTCATCCTTTCTAATCTTATCTACTTAATGTTCCACAGAGTTCACCCCTTCTACTCTTTTTTCCCTCTCATTTTCCTCATTCATCAGCTCCTCAAAGTACTCCTTCCATCTCCTCTGTACACTCTCCTCACTTGTGAGCATCCTTCCATCTCTATCCTTAATAACTCTAACTTGCTGCACATCCTTCCCATCTCGATCCCTCTGCCTAGCTAACCTGTACAAGTCCTTCTCTCCTTCTCTAGTGTCTAACCTAGTGTACAACTCGTCATATGCCTTCTGCTTGGCCTTAGACACCTCCCTCTTCACTCTGCGCTGTAACTCCTTGTATTCCTGTCTATTCTCTTCAGTCCTGTCCATGTCCCACTTCTTCTTGGCTAACCTCTTCCTCTGGATACTATCCTGAACTTCCTTATTCCACCACCAAGTCTCCTTATCTTCTTTCCTCCTTCCAGATGACACACCCAGCACCTTTCTCCCTGTCTCCCTGATCACTTCTGCTGTAGTTTCCCAGTCATCTGGCAGCACTACCTGACCACCCAGAGCCTGCCTCAACTTCTGTCTAAATTCCTCACAACATTCCTCCTTTTTCAGCTTCCACCACTTGGTTTCCTTCTCTATCTCTATCTTTGACCACTTCGTCTTACAGACCATCAAAGTCATCCTACACACCACCATCCTATGCTGTCTGGCTACACTCTCTCCCACTACCACTTTACAGTCACTAATCTTTTTCAGATTGCTTCTTCTACATAGGATGTAGTCTACCTGTGTGCTCCTACCTCCACTCTTGTAAGTCACTCTATGCTCCTCCCTCTTCTGAAAATAAGTGTTAACCACACCCATGTCCATCCTCTTAGCAAAGTCCACTACCATCTGTCCTTCAAGGTTCCTTTCCTTAACTCCAAACTTGCCCTTCACCTCCTCATCACCTCTGTTCCCCTCACCAACATGTCCATTAAAATCCGCTCCTATCACCACTCTCTCACCCGTGGGAATACTCTCCATCACCTCATCTAATTCACTCCAGAAGCTCTCTTTCTCCTCTAACTCACAACCTACCTGTGGGGCATAACCACTAACAACATTCAACATCACCCCTTCAATCTCTAACTTCAGACTCATCACCCTGTCTGACACTCTCTTCACCTCCAGAACATTCCTCACAAACTCCTCCTTCAGGACCACACCTACCCCATTTCTCTTACTATCCACACCATAATAAAACAGCTTGAATCCTGCTCCTATACTACGAGCCTTGCTACCCTTCCACCTGGTCTCCTGTACACACAGTATATCCACCTTCCTTCTCTCCATCATATCAGCCAGCTCTCTACCTTTCCCTGTCATAGTACCAACATTCAGAGTTCCTATTCTCAGTCCTACACTCTTACCTTTCCTCTTCTCTCTCTGTCTGTGCACTCTCCTCCCTCCTCTACTTCTTCCACCAGCAGTAGCCCAATTTCCACCGGCGCCCTGTAGGTCAACGGCGCCGATGGCGGTCGTTGTTAACCCGGGCCTCGACCGATCCGGTATGAAATTCGTACTGACGATTCGCATGGTTAAATTTGGCAATGTTTTACGCCGGATGCCCTTCCTGACGCAACCCTCTCTATTTATCCGGGCTTGGGACCGGCACAGAAGTCACTGGACTGTGACCCCCATGGCTAGATTACTACACTACAGTACACTACACTACTCTATTGTACACTACACTACAGTACACTACACTACTCTATTGTACACTACACTACTCTACAGTACACTACACTACTCTGTCATACCCCGTTCTCGCACACACTATGTAGTGAACAGTAAAGTATGTGTGATGTATTGTGATCTGTGTCCTCACTCCACCTGATTTTTCAGCTTTCATTACAGGAGCACCGGCCAGTCTGACTAATATAAGTGAGTGGCCAGAGCACTACAGGACACTACACTACACTGTGTTTTGGGGGGTGGTGCTGTGGGTGGTGCAGCATCAGGCACTGTGTTAATAATTTAAGGGCTTAATTAATTACTCATCATTACTCTTATTAATGCTCCTCATTACACTTATCAATAGAGTGACACATGGGGTTTAGGTTTTATTTTTCTTTATCTAAACACAGGTGTGTGTTTTTGTGTGTGTGTTGTGTATTGTGGTCTGAACCATAATGTAGTCTGTGTACTCACTGGTGTTTATTTTGTCTACATCAGTACCAGAAAACATGTCACTCAGTGATTTTTCAACTCCCGCTTCAGGAACACTACACGTGACTGATACGAGCGAGTACATAGAGCATACACTACACTTCATTACAGTACACTTGACTACAGTACACCTACTACAGTAGTGTAATGTAGTGTACTGTAATGTAGTATAGTGTAGAGTAGTGTACTGTACTGTAATGTAGTATAGTGTAGAGTAGTGTAGTGTACTGTAATGTAGTATAGTATAGAGTAGTGTAGTGTACTGTAATGTAGTATAGTGTAGAGTACTGTAATGAAGTATAGTATAGAGTAGTTGTAGTGTAGTGTACTGTAATGTAGTGTAGTGTAGAGTAGTGTAGTGTACTGTAATGTAGTATAGTTTATGTAACTTTCCCCAAATCATTTTCAGTCTATATTTACTGATATCATAATCATGACTTTGAAACAGATTTCATTTTTTTCCACCTCTCTCATATATCTACAGATCCAGTTACCACTGCTGTGCCCCCGGTCCACACAGGTGAGTGTGTGTGTGTGTGTATGTGTGTGTGTGTGTGTGTGTGTGTGTGTGTGTGTGTGTGTGTGTGTGTGTGGTAGAGTAGTGTAGTATAGTGTACTGTAATGAAGTGTAGTGTAGAGTAGTGTAGTGTACTGTAATGTAGTATAGTGTAGTGTAGTGTAGTGTAGTGTACTGTAATGAAGTATAGTGTAGAGTAGTGTAGTGTACTGTAATGTAGTATAGTTTATGTAAGTTTCCCCAAATCATTTTCAGTCTATATTTACTGATATCATAATCATGACTTTGAAAACAGATTTCATTTTTTTCCACCTCTCTCATTTATCTACAGAACCAATTACCACCTCTCTATCCCCGGTCCACACAGGTGAGTGTGTGTGTGTGTGTGTGTGTGTGTGTGTGTGTGTGTGTGTGTGTGTGTGTGTGTGTGGTAAGTAGTGTACTGTAATGTAGTATAGTGTAGAGTAGTGTAGTTGTAATGTAGTATAGTGTAGAGTAGTGAGTGTAGTGTACTGTAATGTAGTATAGTCTAGAGTAGTGTAGTGTACTGTAATGAAGTATAGTGTAGTGTAGTGTAGTGTACTGTAATGTAGTATAGTGTAGTGTAGTGTAGTGTACTGTAATGTAGTATAGTGTAGCGTATTATAGTGTACTGTAATGTAGTATAGTGTAGAGTAGTGTAGTGTAATGTAGTATAGTGTAGAGTAGTGAGTGTAGTGTACTGTAATGTAGTATAGTCTAGAGTAGTGTAGTGTACTGTAATGAAGTATAGTGTAGTGTAGTGTACTATAATGTAGTATAGTGTAGTGTAGTGTAGTGTAATGTAGTATAGTGTAGAGTAGTGTACTGTAATGTAGTATAGTGTAGAGTATTGTAGTGTACTATAATGTAGTATAGTGTAGAGTAGTGTAGTGTAGTGTGATGTAGTATAGTGTAGCGTATTATAGTTGTACTGTAATGCAGTATAGTGTAGAGTATTGTAGTGTACTGTACTGAAGTATAGTGTAGTTGTAGTATAGTGTAGAGTATTGTAGTGTACTATAATGTAGTATAGTGTAGAGTAGTGTAGTGTACTGTAATGTAGTATAGTGTAGAGTATTGTAGTGTACTGTACTGAAGTATAGTGTAGTGTACTGTAATGTAGTATAGTGTAGAGTATTGTAGTGTACTGTAATGTAGTATAGTGTAGAGTATTGTAGTGTACTGTAATGTAGTATAGTGTAGAGTAGTGTAGTGTACTGTAATGTAGTTAGTGTAGAGTATTGTAGTGTACTGTACTGAAGTATAGTGTAGTGTACTGTAATGTAGTATAGTGTAGAGTATTGTAGTGTACTGTAATGTAGTATAGTGTAGAGTAGTGTAGTGTACTGTAATGTAGTATAGTGTAGAGTAGTGTAGTGTACTGTAATGTAGTATAGTGTAGAGTAGTGTAGTGTACTGTAATGTAGTATAGTGTAGTGTAGTGTAGTGTAGTGTACTGTAATGAAGTATAGTGTAGAGTAGTGTAGTGTACTGTAATGTAGTATAGTGTAGAGTAGTGTAGTGTACTGTAATGTAGTATAGTGTAGTGTAGTGTACTGTAATGAAGTATAGTGTAGAGTAGTGTAGTGTACTGTAATGTAGTATAGTGTAGAGTAGTGTAGTGTACTGTAATGTAGTATAGTGTAGTGTAGTGTACTGTAATGAAGTATAGTGTAGAGTAGTGTAGTGTACTGTAAATGTAGTATAGTGTAGTGTAGTGTAGTGTACTGTAATGAAGTATAGTGTAGAGTAGTGTAGTGTACTGTAATGTAGTATAGTGTAGAGTAGTGTAGTGTACTGTAATGTAGCATAGTGTAGAGTAGTGTAGTGTACTGTAATGTAGTATAGTGTAGTGTAGTGTAGTGTACTGTAATGAAGTATAGTGTAGAGTAGTGTAGTGTACTGTAATGTAGTATAGTGTAGTGTAGTGTAGTGTACTGTAATGAAGTATAGTGTAGAGTAGTGTAGTGTACTGTAATGTAGTATAGTGTAGAGTAGTGTAGTGTACTGTAATGTAGTATAGTGTAGTGTACTGTAATGTAGTATAGTGTAGAGTAGTGTAGTGTACTGTAATGTAGTATAGTGTAGAGTAGTGTAGTGTACTGTAATGTAGTATAGTGTAGAGTAGTGTAGTGTACTATAATGTAGTATAGTGTAAAGTATTGTAGTGTACTGTAATGAAGTATAGTGTAGAGTAGTGTAGTGTACTGTAATGTAGTATAGTGTAGAGTAGTGTAGTGTCCTGTAATGTAGTATAGTGTAGAGTAGTGTAGTGTACTGTAATGTAGTATAGTGTAGAGTAGTGTAGTGTACTGTAATGTAGTATAGTGTAGTGTAGTGTAGTGTAGTGTACTGTAATGAAGTATAGTGTAGAGTAGTGTAGTGTCCTGTAATGTAGTATAGTGTAGAGTAGTGTAGTGTACTGTAATGTAGTATAGTGTAGAGTAGTGTAGTGTACTGTAATGAAGTATAGTGTAGTGTAGTGTACTGTAATGAAGTATAGTGTAGTGTAGTGTACTGTAATGTAGTATAGTGTAGTGTAGTGTACTGTAATGTAGTATAGTGTAGAGTAGTGTAGTGTACTGTAATGTAGTATAGTGTAGTGTAGTGTACTGTAATGAAGTATAGTGTAGAGTAGTGTAGTGTACTGTAATGTAGTAATAGTTTATGTAACTTTCCCCAAATCATTTTCAGTCTATATTTACTGATATCATAATCATGACTTTGAAACAGATTTTATTTTTTTCCACCTCTCTCATATATCTACAGAACTAATTACCACCTCTCTATCCCCGGTCCACACAGGTGAGTGTGTGTGTGTGTGTGTGTGTGTGTGTGTGTGTGTGTGTGTGTGTGTGTGTGTGTGTGTGTGGTAGAGTAGTGTACTGTAATGTAGTATAGTGTAGTGTAGTGTACTGTAATGTAGTATAGTGTAGAGTAGTGTAGTGTCCTGTAATGTAGTATAGTGTAGAGTAGTGTAGTGTACTGTAATGTAGTATAGTGTAGAGTAGTGTAGTGTACTGTAATGTAGTATAGTGTAGTGTAGTGTAGTGTAGTGTACTGTAATGAAGTATAGTGTAGAGTAGTGTAGTGTCCTGTAATGTAGTATAGTGTAGAGTAGTGTAGTGTACTGTAATGTAGTATAGTGTAGAGTAGTGTAGTGTACTGTAACTGAAGTATAGTGTAGTGTAGTGTACTGTAATGAAGTATAGTGTAGTGTAGTGTAGTGTACTGTAATGAAGTATAGTGTAGAGTAGTGTAGTGTACTGTAATGTAGTATAGTGTAGAGTAGTGTAGTGTAGTGTAGTGTACTGTAATGAAGTATAGTGTAGAGTAGTGTAGTGTACTGTAATGTAGTATAGTTTAGTGTAGTGTAGTGTACTGTAATGAAGTATAGTGTAGAGTAGTGTAGTGTACTGTAATGTAGTATAGTTTATGTAACTTTCCCCCAAATCATTTTCAGTCTATATTTACTGATATCATAATCATGACTTTTTTTCCACCTCTCTCATATATCTACAGAACCAATTACCACCTCTCCATCCCCGGTCCACACAGGTGAGTGTGTGTGTGTGTGTGTGTGTGTGTGTGTGTGTGTGTGTGTGTGTGGTAGAGTAGTGTACTGTAATGTAGTATAGTGTAGAGTAGTGTAGTGTAATGTAGTATAGTGTAGAGTAGTGAGTGTAGTGTACTGTAATGCAGTATAGTCTAGAGTAGTGTAGTGTACTGTAATGAAGTATAGTGTAGTGTAGTGTACTATAATGTAGTATAGTGTAGAGTAGTGTAGTGTAGTGTAATGTAGTATAGTGTAGAGTAGTGTAGTGTAGTGTAATGTAGTATAGTCTAGAGTAGTGTAGTGTACTGTAATGAAGTATAGTGTAGTGTAGTGTACTATAATGTAGTATAGTGTAGAGTAGTGTAGTGTAGTGTAATGTAGTATAGTGTAGAGTAGTGTAGTGTAGTGTAATGTAGTATAGTCTAGAGTAGTGTAGTGTACTGTAATGAAGTATAGTGTAGTGTAGTGTACTATAATGTAGTATAGTGTAGAGTAGTGTAGTGTAGTGTAATGTAGTATAGTGTAGAGTAGTGTAGTGTACTGTAATGTAGTATAGTCTAGAGTAGTGTAGTGTACTGTAATGAAGTATAGTGTAGTGTAGTGTACTATAATGTAGTATAGTGTAGAGTAGTGTAGTGTAGTGTAATGTAGTATAGTGTAGAGTAGTGTAGTGTAGTGTAATGTAGTATAGTGTAGCGTATTATAGTGTACTGTAATGTAGTATAGTGTAGAGTAGTGTAGTGTACTGTAATGTAGTATAGTGTAGAGTATTGCAGTGTACTGTACTGAAGTATAGTGTAGTGTAGTGTAGTATAGTGTAGAGTATTGTAGTGTACTATAATGTAGTATAGTGTAGAGTGGTGTAGTGTAGTGTAATGTAGTATAGTGTAGCGTATTATAGTGTACTGTAATGTAGTATAGTGTAGAGTATTGTAGTGTACTGTAATGTAGTATAGTGTAGAGTAGTGTAGTGTACTGTAATGTAGTATAGTGTAGAGTAGTGTAGTGTACTGTAATGTAGTATAGTGTAGAGTAGTGTAGTGTACTGTAATGTAGTATAGTGTAGAGTAGTGTAGTGTACTGTAATGTAGTATAGTGTAGAGTAGTGTAGTGTACTGTAATGTAGTGTAGTGTAGAGTAGTGAGTGTAGTGTACTGTAATGTAGTATAGTGTAGAGTAGTGTAGTGTAGTGTAATGTAGTATAGTGTAGCGTATTATAGTGTACTGTAATGTAGTATAGTGTAGAGTAGTGTACTGTAATGTAGTATAGTGTAGAGCATTGTAGTGTACTGTAATGTAGTATAGTGTAGAGTAGTGTAGTGTACTGTAATGAAGTATAGTGTAGTGTACTGTAATGAAGTATAGTGTAGTGTAGTGTAGTGTACTGTAATGTAGTATAGTGTAGTGTAGTGTACTGTAATGCAGTATAGTCTAGAGTAGTGTAGTGTACTGTAATGAAGTATAGTGTAGTGTAGTGTAGTGTACTGTAATGTAGTATAGTGTAGAGTAGTGTAGTGTAGTGTAATGTAGTATAGTGTAGAGTAGTGTAGTGTAGTGTAATGTAGTATAGTCTAGAGTAGTGTAGTGTACTGTAATGAAGTATAGTGTAGTGTAGTGTACTATAATGTAGTATAGTGTAGAGTAGTGTAGTGTTAGTGTAATGTAGTATAGTGTAGAGTAGTGTAGTGTAGTGTAGTATAGTCTAGAGTAGTGTAGTGTACTGTAATGAAGTATAGTGTAGTGTAGTGTACTATAATGTAGTATAGTGTAGAGTAGTGTAGTGTAGTGTAATGTAGTATAGTGTAGAGTAGTGTAGTGTAGTGTAATGTAGTATAGTCTAGAGTAGTGTAGTGTACTGTAATGAAGTATAGTGTAGTGTAGTGTACTATAATGTAGTATAGTGTAGAGTAGTGTAGTGTACTGTAATGTAGCATAGTGTAGAGTAGTGTAGTGTACTGTAATGTAGTATAGTGTAGTGTAGTGTAGTGTACTGTAATGAAGTATAGTGTAGAGTAGTGTAGTGTACTGTAATGTAGTATAGTGTAGTGTAGTGTAGTGTACTGTAATGAAGTATAGTGTAGAGTAGTGTAGTGTACTGTAATGTAGTATAGTGTAGAGTAGTGTAGTGTACTGTAATGTAGTATAGTGTAGTGTACTGTAATGTAGTATAGTGTAGAGTAGTGTAGTGTACTGTAATGTAGTATAGTGTAGAGTAGTGTAGTGTACTGTAATGTAGTATAGTGTAGAGTAGTGTAGTGTACTATAATGTAGTATAGTGTAAAGTATTGTAGTGTACTGTAATGAAGTATAGTGTAGAGTAGTGTAGTGTACTGTAATGTAGTATAGTGTAGAGTAGTGTAGTGTCCTGTAATGTAGTATAGTGTAGAGTAGTGTAGTGTACTGTAATGTAGTATAGTGTAGAGTAGTGTAGTGTACTGTAATGTAGTATAGTGTAGTGTAGTGTAGTGTAGTGTACTGTAATGAAGTATAGTGTAGAGTAGTGTAGTGTCCTGTAATGTAGTATAGTGTAGAGTAGTGTAGTGTACTGTAATGTAGTATAGTGTAGAGTAGTGTAGTGTACTGTAATGAAGTATAGTGTAGTGTAGTGTACTGTAATGAAGTATAGTGTAGTGTAGTGTACTGTAATGTAGTATAGTGTAGTGTAGTGTACTGTAATGTAGTATAGTGTAGAGTAGTGTAGTGTACTGTAATGTAGTATAGTGTAGTGTAGTGTACTGTAATGAAGTATAGTGTAGAGTAGTGTAGTGTACTGTAATGTAGTATAGTTTATGTAACTTTCCCCAAATCATTTTCAGTCTATATTTACTGATATCATAATCATGACTTTGAAAACAGATTTTATTTTTTTCCACCTCTCTCATATATCTACAGAACTAATTACCACCTCTCTATCCCCGGTCCACACAGGTGAGTGTGTGTGTGTGTGTGTGTGTGTGTGTGTGTGTGTGTGTGTGTGTGTGTGTGTGTGTGTGTGGTAGAGTAGTGTACTGTAATGTAGTATAGTGTAGTGTAGTGTACTGTAATGTAGTATAGTGTAGAGTAGTGTAGTGTCCTGTAATGTAGTATAGTGTAGAGTAGTGTAGTGTACTGTAATGTAGTATAGTGTAGAGTAGTGTAGTGTACTGTAATGTAGTATAGTGTAGTGTAGTGTAGTGTAGTGTACTGTAATGAAGTATAGTGTAGAGTAGTGTAGTGTCCTGTAATGTAGTATAGTGTAGAGTAGTGTAGTGTACTGTAATGTAGTATAGTGTAGAGTAGTGTAGTGTACTGTAATGAAGTATAGTGTAGTGTAGTGTACTGTAATGAAGTATAGTGTAGTGTAGTGTAGTGTACTGTAATGAAGTATAGTGGTAGAGTAGTGTAGTGTACTGTAATGTAGTATAGTGTAGAGTAGTGTAGTGTAGTGTAGTGTACTGTAATGAAGTATAGTGTAGAGTAGTGTAGTGTACTGTAATGTAGTATAGTTTAGTGTAGTGTAGTGTACTGTAATGAAGTATAGTGTAGAGTAGTGTAGTGTACTGTAATGTAGTATAGTTTATGTAACTTTCCCCAAATCATTTTCAGTCTATATTTACTGATATCATAATCATGACTTTTTTTCCACCTCTCTCATATATCTACAGAACCAATTACCACCTCTCCATCCCCGGTCCACACAGGTGAGTGTGTGTGTGTGTGTGTGTGTGTGTGTGTGTGTGTGTGTGTGTGTGTGGTAGAGTAGTGTACTGTAATGTAGTATAGTGTAGAGTAGTGTAGTGTAATGTAGTATAGTGTAGAGTAGTGAGTGTAGTGTACTGTAATGCAGTATAGTCTAGAGTAGTGTAGTGTACTGTAATGAAGTATAGTGTAGTGTAGTGTACTATAATGTAGTATAGTGTAGAGTAGTGTAGTGTAGTGTAATGTAGTATAGTGTAGAGTAGTGTAGTGTAGTGTAATGTAGTATAGTCTAGAGTAGTGTAGTGTACTGTAATGAAGTATAGTGTAGTGTAGTGTACTATAATGTAGTATAGTGTAGAGTAGTGTAGTGTAGTGTAATGTAGTATAGTGTAGAGTAGTGTAGTGTAGTGTAATGTAGTATAGTCTAGAGTAGTGTAGTGTACTGTAATGAAGTATAGTGTAGTGTAGTGTACTATAATGTAGTATAGTGTAGAGTAGTGTAGTGTAGTGTAATGTAGTATAGTGTAGAGTAGTGTAGTGTACTGTAATGTAGTATAGTCTAGAGTAGTGTAGTGTACTGTAATGAAGTATAGTGTAGTGTAGTGTACTATAATGTAGTATAGTGTAGAGTAGTGTAGTGTAGTGTAATGTAGTATAGTGTAGAGTAGTGTAGTGTAGTGTAATGTAGTATAGTGTAGCGTATTATAGTGTACTGTAATGTAGTATAGTGTAGAGTAGTGTAGTGTACTGTAATGTAGTATAGTGTAGAGTATTGCAGTGTACTGTACTGAAGTATAGTGTAGTGTAGTGTAGTATAGTGTAGAGTATTGTAGTGTACTATAATGTAGTATAGTGTAGAGTGGTGTAGTGTAGTGTAATGTAGTATAGTGTAGCGTATTATAGTGTACTGTAATGTAGTTATAGTGTAGAGTATTGTAGTGTACTGTAATGTAGTATAGTGTAGAGTAGTGTAGTGTACTGTAATGTAGTATAGTGTAGAGTAGTGTAGTGTACTGTAATGTAGTATAGTGTAGAGTAGTGTAGTGTACTGTAATGTAGTATAGTGTAGAGTAGTGTAGTGTACTGTAATGTAGTATAGTGTAGAGTAGTGTAGTGTACTGTAATGTAGTGTAGTGTAGAGTAGTGAGTGTAGTGTACTGTAATGTAGTATAGTGTAGAGTAGTGTAGTGTAGTGTAATGTAGTATAGTGTAGCGTATTATAGTGTACTGTAATGTAGTATAGTGTAGAGTAGTGTACTGTAATGTAGTATAGTGTAGAGCATTGTAGTGTACTGTAATGTAGTATAGTGTAGAGTAGTGTAGTGTACTGTAATGAAGTATAGTGTAGTGTACTGTAATGAAGTATAGTGTAGTGTAGTGTAGTGTACTGTAATGTAGTATAGTGTAGTGTAGTGTACTGTAATGCAGTATAGTCTAGAGTAGTGTAGTGTACTGTAATGAAGTATAGTGTAGTGTAGTGTAGTGTACTGTAATGTAGTATAGTGTAGAGTAGTGTAGTGTAGTGTAATGTAGTATAGTGTAGAGTAGTGTAGTGTAGTGTAATGTAGTATAGTCTAGAGTAGTGTAGTGTACTGTAATGAAGTATAGTGTAGTGTAGTGTACTATAATGTAGTATAGTGTAGAGTAGTGTAGTGTAGTGTAATGTAGTATAGTGTAGAGTAGTGTAGTGTAGTGTAGTATAGTCTAGAGTAGTGTAGTGTACTGTAATGAAGTATAGTGTAGTGTAGTGTACTATAATGTAGTATAGTGTAGAGTAGTGTAGTGTAGTGTAATGTAGTATAGTGTAGAGTAGTGTAGTGTAGTGTAATGTAGTATAGTCTAGAGTAGTGTAGTGTACTGTAATGAAGTATAGTGTAGTGTAGTGTACTATAATGTAGTATAGTGTAGAGTAGTGTAGTGTAGTGTAATGTAGTATAGTGTAGAGTAGTGTAGTGTAGTGTAATGTAGTATAGTGTAGCGTATTATAGTGTACTGTAATGTAGTATAGTGTAGAGTAGTGTAGTGTACTGTAATGTAGTATAGTGTAGAGTATTGCAGTGTACTGTACTGAAGTATAGTGTAGTGTAGTGTAGTATAGTGTAGAGTATTGTAGTGTACTATAATGTAGTATAGTATAGAGTGGTGTAGTGTAGTGTAATGTAGTATAGTGTAGCGTATTATAGTGTACTGTAATGTAGTATAGTGTAGAGTATTGTAGTGTACTGTAATGTAGTATAGTGTAGAGTAGTGTAGTGTACTGTAATGTAGTATAGTGTAGAGTAGTGTAGTGTACTGTAATGTAGTATAGTGTAGAGTAGTGTAGTGTACTGTAATGTAGTATAGTGTAGAGTAGTGTAGTGTACTGTAATGTAGTATAGTGTAGAGTAGTGTAGTGTACTGTAATGTAGTATAGTGTAGAGTAGTGTAGTGTACTGTAATGTAGTATAGTGTAGAGTAGTGTAGTGTACTGTAATGTAGTATAGTGTAGAGTAGTGTAGTGTACTGTAATGAAGTATAGTGTAGAGTAGTGTAGTGTACTGTAATGTAGTGTAGTGTAGAGTAGTGTAGTGTACTGTAATGTAGTATAGTGTAGAGTAGTGAGTGTAGTGTACTGTAATGTAGTATAGTGTAGAGTAGTGTAGTGTAGTGTAATGTAGTATAGTGTAGCGTATTATAGTGTACTGTAATGTAGTATAGTGTAGAGTAGTGTACTGTAATGTAGTATAGTGTAGAGCATTGTAGTGTACTGTAATGTAGTATAGTGTAGAGTAGTGTAGTGTACTGTAATGTAGTATAGTGTAGAGTAGTGTAGTGTACTGTAATGAAGTATAGTGTAGTGTACTGTAATGAAGTATAGTGTAGTGTAGTGTAGTGTACTGTAATGTAGTATAGTGTAGTGTAGTGTACTGTAATGTAGTATAGTGTAGAGTAGTGTAGTGTAGAGTAGTGTAGTGTACTGTAATGTAGTATAGTGTAGAGTAGTGTAGTGTAGTGTAATGTAGTATAGTGTAGAGTAGTGTAGTGTAGTGTAATGTAGTGTAGTGTAGTGTACTGTAATGTAGTATAGTGTAGAGTAGTGTAGTGTACCCTAATGTAGTATAGTGTAGAGTAGTGTAGTGTACTGTAATGTAGTATAGTGTAGAGTAGTGTAGTGTACTGTAATGTAGTATAGTTTATGTAAGTTTCCCCAAATCATTTTCAGTCTATATTTACTGATATCATAATCATGACTTTGAAAACAGATTTTATTTTTTTCCACCTCTCTCATATATCTACAGAACCAATTACCACCGCTGTGCCCCCGGTCCACACAGGTGAGTGTGTGTGTGTGTGTGTGTGTGTGTGTGTGTGTGTGTGTGTGTGTGTGTGTGTGAGTGTGTGTAGTGTAGTGTAATCTCTGTATCTTCATTGGTGTTTATTTGTGGTCCTGTAGGCAAAGATAAACCCATTATATGATTTTTATTTTTTAGAGTCCCCTACAAGAAAACAATACACAGCCTTGATTCCTATGAGTGAGTACAATGAGCATACACTACACATTACACTGTAATACAGTACAGAACCTTACTTTACAGTACATGGCACTACACTACACTGCACTTCACTATACTACAGTACTCCATAGTATGTTACACTGTACTATGTTACACTATACATAGAGGAAATATGACGTAGTGTAGCATAGAATAGTGAAATATATTGTAGTGCAGTAGTGTAGTGCACAGTAGTGTAATATACTGTACAACAGTGTAGTGTAGAATAGTGTATTGTACTATAGAATAGTGTAATGTAGTGTTGTGTAGAGTAGTGTAGTGTGGAATAGTGTAGTATGGTGTACAATTGTTTAGTGTAGTGTATGAGTAGTGTAGTTTACTGTAATGTAGTATAGTGTAGAGTAGTGTAGTGTAATGTAGTGTAGTTTAGTGTAGTGTAGTGCATTATAATGTAGTGTAGAGTAGTGTAGTGTACTGTAATGAAGTATAGTGTAGAGTATTGTAGTGTACTGTAATGAAGTATAGTGTAGAGTAGTGTAGTGTACTGTAATGAAGTATAATGTAGAGTATTGTAGTGTACTGTAATGAAGTATAGTGTAGAGTAGTGTAGTGTACTGTAATGAAGTATAGTGTAGTGTAGTGTACTGTAATGAAGTATAGTGTAGAGTACTGTAGTGTACTGTAATGTAGTATAGTGTAGAGTATTGTAGTGTACTGTAATGAAGTATAGTGTAGTGTAGTGTACTGTAATGTAGTATAGTATAGAGTAGTGTACTGTAATGAAGTATAGTGTAGAGTAGTGTAGTGTACTGTAATGAAGTATAGTGTAGAGTAGTGTAATGTAGTGTAGTGTAGAGTACTGTAGTGTACTGTAATGTAGTATAGTGTAGAGTATTGTAGTGTACTGTAATGAAGTATAGTGTAGAGTAGTGTAGTGTACTGTAATGTAGTATAGTATAGTGTAGTGTACTGTAATGAAGTATAGTGTAGAGTAGTGTAGTGTACTGTAATGTAGTGTAGTGTAGAGTATTGTAGTGTACTGTAATGAAGTATAGTGTAGAGTAGTGTAGTGTACTGTAATGAAGTATAGTGTAGAGTAGTGTAGTGTACTGTAATGTAGTATAGTGTAGAGTATTGTAGTGTACTGTAATGTAGTATAGTGTAAAGTAGTGTAGTGTACTGTAATGAAGTATAGTGTAGAGTAGTGTAGTGTACTGTAATGTAGTATAGTGTAGAGTAGTGTAGTGTACTGTAATGTAGTATAGTGTAGAGTAGTGTAGTGTACTGTAATGAAGTATAGTGTACTGTAATGAAGTATAGTGTAGTGTAGTGTACTGTAATGAAGTATAGTGTACTGTAATGAAGTATAGTGTAGTGTAGTGTACTGTAATGTAGTATAGTGTAGAGTAGTGTAGTGTACTGTAATGAAGTATAGTATAGTGTAGTGTACTGTAATGAAGTATAGTGTACTGTAATGAAGTATAGTGTAGTGTAGTGTAGTGTACTGTAATGAAGTATAGTGTAGAGTAGTGTAGTGTACTGTAATGTAGTATAGTGTGTAGATTAGTGTAGTGTACTGTAATGTAGTATAGTGTAGAGTTGTGTAGTGTACTGTAATGTAGTATAGTGTAGTGTAGTGTACTGTAATGTAGTATAGTGTAGAGTAGTGTAGTGTACTGTAATGAAGTATAGTGTAGAGTATTGTAGTGTACTGTAATGAAGTATAGTGTAGAGTAGTGTAGTGTACTGTAATGTACTATAGTGTAGAGTATTGTAGTGTACTGTAATGAAGTATAGTGTAGTGTAGTGTAGTGTTTTGTAATGAAGTATAGTGTAGAGTATTGTAGTGTACTGTAATGAAGTATAGTGTAGAGTAGTGTAGTGTACTGTAATGAAGTATAGTGTAGTGTACTGTAATGTAGTATAGTGTAGAGTAGTGTAGTGTACTGTAATGTAGTATAGTGTAGAGTAGTGTAGTGTACTGTAATGAAGTATAGTGTAGAGTAGTGAAGTGTACTGTAATGTAGTATAGTGTAGAGTAGTGTAGTGTACTGTAATGAAGTATAGTGTAGAGTAGTGAAGTGTACTGTAATGAAGTAAGTGTAGAGTAGTGTAGTGTAGTGTAATGTAGTATAGTGTAGAGTATTGTAGTGTACTGTAATGTAGTATAGTGTAGAGTAGTGTAGTGTACTGTAATGAAGTATAGTGTAGAGTAGTGTAGTGTACTGTAATGAAGTATAGTGTAGAGTAGTGTAGTGTAGTGTAATGTAGTATAGTGTAGCGTATTATAGTGTACTGTAATGTAGTATAGTGTAGAGTATTGTAGTGTACTGTACTGGAGTATAGTTTAGTGTACTGTAATGTAGTATAGTGTAGAGTATTGTAGTGTACTGTAATGTAGTATAGTGTAGAGTAGTGTAGTGTACTGTAATGTAGTATAGTGTAGAGTAGTGTAGTGTACTGTAATGTAGTGTAGTGTACTGTAATGTAGTGTAGTGTAGAGTAGTGTAGTGTACTGTGATGTAGTATAGTGTAGAGTAGTGTAGTGTACTGTAATGTAGTATAGTGTAGAGTAGTGAGTGTAGTGTACTGTAATGTAGTATAGTGTAGAGTAGTGTAGTGTACTGTAATGAAGTATAGTGTAGTGTAGTGTACTATAATGTAGTATAGTGTAGAGTAGTGTAGTGTAGTGTAATGTAGTATAGTGTAGCGTATTATAGTGTACTGTAATGTAGTATAGTGTAGAGTAGTGTACTGTAATGTAGTATAGTGTAGAGCATTGTAGTGTAGTGTAATGTAGTATAGTGTAGAGTATTGTAGTGTACTGTACTGAAGTATAGTGTAGTGTAGTGTAGTATAGTGTAGAGTAGTGTAGTGTAGTGTAATGTAGTATAGTCTAGAGTAGTGTAGTGTACTGTAATGAAGTATAGTGTAGTGTAGTGTACTATAATGTAGTATAGTGTAGAGTAGTGTACTGTAATGTAGTGTACTGTAATGTAGTATAGTGTAGAATATTGTAGTGTACTGTAATGTAGTATAGTGTAGAGTATTGTAGTGTACTGTACTGAAGTATAGTGTAGTGTAGTGTAGTATAGTGTAGAGTATTGTAGTATACTATAATGTATAGTGTAGAGTAGTGTAGTGTAGTGTAATGTAGTATAGTGTAGAGTATTGTAGTGTACTGTACTGAGGTATAGTGTAGTGTAGTATAGTGTAGAGTATTGTAGTGTACTGTAATGTAGTATAGTGTATAATAGTGTAGTGTACTGTAATGTAGTATAGTGTAGAGTATTGTAGTGTACTGTAATGTAGTATAGTGTAGAGTAGTGTAGTGTACTGTAATGTAGTGTAGTGTAGAGTAGTGTAGTGTACTGTAATGTAGTATAGTGTAGAGTAGTGTAGTGTACTGTAATGTAGTATAGTGTAGAGTAGTGTAGTGTAGTGTAATGTAGTGTAGTGTAGAGTAGTGTAGTGTACTGTAATGTAGTATAGTGTAGAGTAGTGTAGTGTACTGTAATGTAGTATAGTGTAGTGTAGTGTAGTGTACTGTAATGAAGTATAGTGTAGAGTAGTGTAGTGTACTGTATGTAGTATAGTGTAGTGTAGTGTAGTGTACTGTAATGTAGTATAGTGTAGTGTAGTGTACTGTAATGAAGTATAGTGTAGAGTAGTGTAGTGTACTGTAATGTAGTATAGTGTAGAGTAGTGTAGTGTACTGTAATGAAGTATAGTGTAGTGTACTGTAATGAAGTATAGTGTAGTGTAGTGTACTGTAATGTAGTATAGTGTAGTGTAGTGTACTGTAATGTAGTATAGTGTAGAGTAGTGTAGTGTACTGTAATGTAGTATAGTGTAGAGTAGTGTAGTGTACTGTAATGTAGTATAGTGTAGTGTAGTGTACTGTAATGAAGTATAGTGTAGAGTAGTGTAGTGTACTGTAATGTAGTATAGTCTAGTGTAGTGTAGTGTACTGTAATGTAGTATAGTGTAGAGTAGTGTAGTGTACTGTAATGTAGTATAGTGTTGTGTAGTGTAGTGTACTGTAATGAAGTATAGTGTACTGTAATGAAGTATAGTGTAGTGTAGTGTACTGTAATGAAGTATAGTGTACTGTAATGAAGTATAGTGTAGTGTAGTGTACTGTAATGTAGTATAGTGTAGAGTAGTGTAGTGTACTGTAATGTAGTATAGTGTAGAGTTGTGTAGTGTACTGTAATGTAGTATAGTGTAGAGTATTGTAGTGTACTGTAATGAAGTATAGTGTAGTGTAGTGTACTGTAATGTAGTATAGTGTAGTGTAGTGTACTG
>JAUCMX010000026.1:893621-914733 GCA_033459395.1 Hemibagrus guttatus | reverse complement strand
CTCAATTTGAGAGTTTTGATGATTCCTAGACGAGTGAAAAAGTGAAGACATGAAGAAGAGCGTGATGGCCACACTGATCAGGACAATGTTCTGGAACACATCTGGACTGAAATATGAAAAGAAAGAAAGAAAAAAGAAACACAGAAAAAGAAAGAAAGAAAGAAAGAAAGTAAAAAAAGACAAAAAAAGAAAGAAAGAAAGAAAGAAAGTAAAAAAAGAAGAGAAAGAAAGAAAGAAAAAAAGAAAGAAAGAAAGAAAGAAAGAAAGAAAGAAAGAAAGAAAGAAAGAAAGAAAGAAAGAAAGAAGAAAAAGAAAAAGAAAGAAAAAAGAAAGAGAGAAAGAAAGAAAAAAAAAAGAAAAAAAGAGAGAGAGAGGGAGGGAGGGAGGGAGAGAGAGAGAGAGAGAGAGAGAGAGAGAGAGAGAGAGAGAGAGAGAGAGAGAGAGAGAGAGAAAAGAAAGAAAGAAAGAAAGAAAGAAAGAAGGGAAAAAACAGAAGGAGAGAGAGAGAGAAGCTCTAAAAAAAGGGATAAAGGAATGAAAACACAACAGAGTGAAAGAGAAAGAAATAAAAAAAGGTAAAGAAAATATCTCATAATTCAGCTCTTTATTAAAAAACTGAGCGTATTAAAAAAAATTTTAAATCCACTAAATCCTTCAGAGTGTGTGAGTGTGTGTGTGTGTGTGTGTGTGTGTGTGTGTGATCTGCTGACTCACCCTCTCTGTTGTTTAGCCTAGCATAAAACCCAGCGTGACTTTCCGAGGAGACGGACGAGCTCTGGAAGGACGTGGGAGGAAGCTGAGCGGTCAGCGGCCCATTACAGTGATCTGCAGGAGGAAGTGACAGTGTTGGTGTTTAGCACGTCGCGAACAATCCAGCTGAACCTCAAGGTGCTCGTGTTAGCGCTAGCAAAGACGACTAGCTAGATAATTCACGCTAGGCAGAAAGTTCTCACTTCTGAAATTGTACACACTGAATTACTGCAAAGATGATTTTTTTATTCCATTTTTTTTATTTAATCTCAAATTTCTGTCTTACATTTAAATATTTCCCTTTTTACTTTTTTCAAAAGATTGAACAACTTTTTTTTTTTTTTTTTTTTAAACTGAAATTTAAAAAAGGTTGGGTTTTTTCAATTTTTTTTCTCAACTTTTTACAAAAATTTTTAGGAACGGAAGGAAGGAAGGAAGGAAGGAAGGAAGGAAGGAAGGAAGGAAGGAAAGAAAGAAAGAAAGATAGGGAGAGGAATAAAAAAAAAACAGAAGGAAATGTATTTTTTTCAAAATTTTTTAAAAACATTTTTTTAAAAATTAAAGAAAAGTTTTGTTTAATATTTACTACCTAATTTTTTTTTTATTCATATATATTTTTTACCATCTGAATTCTTTTATTTTCTGAATATTTGCCACATTTTTCTGCATCTAAAAATTTACCGACATGAATTAAATAAATTCTTACAGCCTGAATTTTTTTATTCTTCTCAAGCTTTTTCCTGAATTTTCTTGATCTTTTTTTTCTAAGCTGCATTTCAAACCCGTTTGTTCTCTCTGTAAATGTGAACTCTGGAGGTATTGATGATCTATAACTCCTCCCACTCTGCAGGCGCTGATGCAGCTGATGAGGAATCAGGATGTTTTAACTGCTTTTCAGAACAGACCTGAGACTCTAACACACACACATTTACAGAAACATCTTCATCTTTTTATCAGAGAATCCCTGCTTTATGATATCAGAGCCCCACACACACACACACGCACACACACACACACACACACACACATAGATCTGACAGCACGAGTCCTGTTTTTAGCCCAGACTGAAGTGATTTCTCAACTAATTAACCTTTACAAAGCCTCTGGAATGAGTGACACCTTAAATAACCCTGAATTCAGCTCCGCAAATTAACTCCAAACTCAGAGGAGGAGCGAGGGACATGTGAGGAACATTACTGACAATGTGCATATGTGTGTGTGTAAGACAACATGAACGATGAAAGACATCTGAATTCATCCTGAGATTTTATATTACTTTTATATTACTGTGTTGTTTGAAATGGTTCCCTACTCCCTATCCCCCAGCTCCTATCCCCTACTTGCTAGTGTCTATCCCCTGCTCACTATGCCCTACTCCCTATCTCCTATCTCCTACTCCCTAGCCCCCGCTCTCTATCCCCTCACCCCTGACTCCATGGTACATTCTCACAGTTCTCATGTTGGTGTTTCTCAGTATGATGCCACTCCTGAAGATTAAGTTAGCAGACTACGCTAAATCTAAAACATTTTCAGAGTTCTGAGTGTTTTCTCAGTAATTTATCTGCATGTCTCAGGTAAACGTTGACGTTCAGGATAAATCCTCACTCTTTTCCACCCTCTCCGTTGTCTTCCGTCTGTATGGAACACTGAACAGTTAGCTACACCTGGTCACAGTCGTTAGCTAGCTCATACCCAGTGCTGATGATCGTTAAGGTTGCCTAGCAACAGTGTTCACATGAAAGGTGTGTAAATGATGTGTTGAAAACTAGGACACAACTTTCATCACAATTAGACAGCTATTTATATCTTTACTAAGAGATATTAAAATAAGAGGAAAAATGCTCTGTGTGTGTGTGTGTGTGTGTGTGTGTGTGTGTGTGTGTGGGGTGTGTGAAGTCAACTGAGCGAGATATGTTTCTGAGACTCATAAATATGAATGTGTGACTGACAAGGAGACGATGTCCTGCTCCCTTAGTGACTGGAGCATTTCCTCTGCACTGAGAGAGGACTGACGTGACAGGTGTGTGTGTGGGTGTGTGTGGGTGTGTGAGTGTGTGTGACTTTGGAAGCAAATTTGGATGACTTTGGATGAACATTAAACAGAGTGAGGTGAGGATTAGAGTTGCTTATTGGACAATGGTGTTTAATGTTATTTAATGGTGGATAATGGTGTTTAATGGTAAATGATGATGTTTGATAGTGGATGATGCTGTTTAATGGTGGATCTTCTTCTTCTTCTTTTGGCTTTTCCCTTCAGGGGTCTCCACAGCGAATCATCTCTCTCCACCTATCCCTATCTTCTGCATCCTCAACACTTGCACCCACTAGCTTCATATCCTCATTAATTCCATCCATATACCTCCTCTTTGGCCTTCCTCTTTGCCTCCTGCCTGGCAGCTCCATGTCCAACATTCTCCTACCAATATACTCACTCTCCCTCCTCTGAACATGTCCAAACCATCTTAATCTGGTCTCCCTAACTTTGTCCCCCAAACGTCCAACATGAGCTGTCCCTCTGATGTACTCGTTCCTAATCCTGTCCAATCTTGTCACTCCCAAAGAGAACCTCAACATCTTCAGCTCTGCTACCTCGAGCTCTGACTCCTGTCTCTTCCTCAGTGACACTGTCTCTAAACCATACAGCATGGCCGCTCTCACCACTGTCCTGTACACCTTCCCCTTGATTCTCGCTGATATTTTCCTATCACACAGAACTCCCCACACCTTTCTCCACCCATTCCAACCTGCCTGCACTCGCTTCTTTACCTCTTTCCCACACTCTCCATTACTCTGGACTGTTGACCCCAAGTACTTAAACTCCTGTACCTTCTTCACCTCTTCACCCTGTAACCTTACTGTTCCACTTCCCTCCCTTTCATTCACACACATGTACTCAGTCTTACTACCACTGACTTTCATCCCTCTTCTCTCCAGCGCAAACCTCCACCTCTCCAGGTTTTCCTCCACCTGCTCCCTGCTCTCACTACAGATCACAATGTCATCTGCAAACATCATTGTCCAAGGAGACTCCTGTCTGACCTCCTCTGACAACTGGTCCATCACTATAGCAAACAGGAAGGGGCTCAGAGCCGATCCCTGATGCAGTCCCACCTCCACTTTGAACTCCTCTGTCTGACCTACAGCACACCTCACCACTGTCCTGCTCCTCTCATACATGTCCTGCACCACTCTGACATACTTCTCCGCTACTCCTGACTTCCTCCTACAGTACCACAGCTCTTCTCTTGGCACCCTGTCATACGCTTTCTCCAAGTCTACAAACACACAGTGCAACTCCCTCTGACCATCCCTATACTTCTCCATCAAAATTCTCAGAGCAAAAATTGCATCTGTTGTGCTCTTTCTGGGCATGAAGCCATACTGCTGCTCACAAATTTCCACTACCTTCCTTAACCTAGCTTCCACTACTCTTTCCCATAGCTTCATTGTATGGCTCATCAACTTTATCCCCCTATAGTTACTGCAACTCTGCACATCACCCTTATTCTTAAAGATCGGCACTAACAAAATTCTTCTCCATTCCTCAGGCATCCTCTCACTCTCTAAAACCCTGTTGAACAAACTAGTTAAAAATTCCACTGCTGCCTCTCCCAGACACTTCCAGACCTCCACCGGGATGTCGTCAGGACCAACTGCCTTTCCACTTTTCATCCTCTTCAAAGCCTTCCTGACTTCATCCTTTCTAATCTTATCTACTTTCTGTTCCACAGAGTTCACCCCTTCTACTCTTTTTTCCCTCTCATTTTCCTCATTCATCAGCTCCTCAAAGTACTCCTTCCATCTCCTCTGTACACTCTCCTCACTTGTGAGCACCCTTCCATCTCTATCCTTAATAACTCTAACTTGCTGCACATCCTTCCCATCTCGATCCCTCTGCCTAGCTAACCTGTACAAGTCCTTCTCTCCTTCTCTAGTGTCTAACCTAGTGTACAACTCGTCATATGCCTTCTGCTTGGCCTTAGACACCTCCCTCTTCACTCTGCGCTGTAACTCCTTGTATTCCTGTCTATTCTCTTCAGTCCTGTCCATGTCCCACTTCTTCTTGGCTAACCTCTTCCTCTGGATACTATCCTGAACTTCCTCATTCCACCACCAAGTCTCCTTATCTTCTTTCCTCCTTCCAGATGACACACCCAGCACCTTTCTCCCTGTCTCCCTGATCACTTCTGCTGTAGTTTCCCAGTCATCTGGCAGCACCACCTGACCACCCAGAGCCTGCCTCAACTTCTGTCTAAATTCCTCACAACATTCTTCCTTTTTCAGCTTCCACCACTTGGTTTTCTTCTCTATCTCTATCTTTGACCTCTTCGTATTACAGACCATCAAAGTCATCCTACACACCACCATCCTATGCTGTCTGGCTACACTCTCTCCCACTACCACTTTACAGTCACTAATCTCTTTCAGATTGCCTCTTCTACATAGGATGTAGTCTACCTGTGTTCTCCTACCTCCACTCTTGTAAGTCACTCTATGCTCCTCCCTCTTCTGAAAATAAGTGTTAACCACAGCCATGTCCATCCTCTTAGCAAAGTCCACTACCATCTGTCCTTCTAGGTTCCTTTCCTTAACTCCAAACTTGCCCATCACCTCCTCATCACCTCTGTTTCCCTCACCAACATGTCCATTAAAATCCGCTCCTATCACCACTCTCTCACCCGTGGGAATACTCTCCATCACCTCATCTAATTCACTCCAGAATCTCTCTTTCTCCTCTAACTCACAACCTACCTGTGGGGCATAACCACTAACAACATTCAACATCACCCCTTCAATCTCTAACTTCAGACTCATCACCCTGTCTGACACTCTCTTCACCTCCAGAACATTCCTCACAAACTCCTCCTTCAGGACCACACCTACCCCATTTCTCTTACTATCCACACCATAATAAAACAGCTTAAATCCTGCTCCTATACTACGAGCCTTGCTACCCTTCCACCTGGTCTCCTGTACACACAGTATATCCACCTTCCTTCTCTCCATCATATCAGCCAGCTCTCTACCTTTCCCTGTCATAGTATCAACATTCAGAGTTCCTATTCTCAGTCCTACACTCTTACCTTTCCTCTTCTCTCTCTGTCTGTGCACTCTCCTCCCTCCTCTACTTCTTCCACCAACAGTAGCCCAATTTCCACCGGCGCCCTGTAGGTCAATGGCGCCGATGGCGGTCGTTGTTAACCCGGGCCTCGACCGATCCGGTATGAAATTCGTACTGACGATTCGCATGGTTAAATTTGGCAATGTTTTACGCCGGATGCCCTTCCTGACGCAACCCTCTCTATTTATCCGGACTTGGGACCGGCACAGAAGTCACTGGACTGTGACCCCCATGGCTAGATTATGCTATTTAATGGTGGATGATGGTGTTTAATGGTAAATGATGGTGTTTAATGGTGGATGATGGTGTTTAATGGTGGATGATGGTGTTTAATGGTAAATGATGCTGTTTAATGGTAAGTGATGGTGTTTAATAGTGGATTATGGTGTTTAATCGTAGATAATGGTGTTTAATGGTGGATGATGGTGTTTAATGGTAAGTGATGGTGTTTAATAGTGGATTATGGTGTTTAATCGTAGATAATGGTGTTTAATGGTGGATGATGGTGTTTAATGGTGGATGATGGTGTTTAATGGTGAATGATGGTGCTTGTCAGCTTGCTTTGTATGTAGAATCCTGTCAATGCCTCTTCAGTGTTATTTGCTGCCTTACACTGGATTTTTGGGGAGCAGGAAGACGTGGTGTTGAGTTTTGTTGATTTGTCAGTCTGTAAGTGTTTTATATTACTGGAAATAAACATGCATATAAAGCACATTTCTTCAGTTGACGTACTCTCTGTGTCTCCCTCAGTGCGTTACCAAATTAATGTGGACCGCACTTAGCAGCTAAACTGTGTGTGTGTGTGTGTGTGTGTGTGTGTGTGTGTGTGTGTGTGCGTGCTTTGCCAGCTCAGAGCTGGGATGTGTGTGCAGCCTTAATGATGAACAATGGATTAGACATGGTCCAGTTGCCAAGGGCTAAACACACACACACACACACACACACACACACACACACACACACACACACACACACACAGAGCCTAAAGTGTGGTGCTCAGACAAGTTCCTTTGATCTAGGTTTGGGATGCGTGCAAAGGCCACCCAGTAGCATCATACAAACACACACACACACACACACACACACACACACACACACACACAGCTGCCACTTCCAGATTCTGGCCTCTTAATGCTCTCCCCCCGTTCTCCAGCACTGCAGCTCTAATGCAAATTATAAGAGGCTTTATTCACACTGGAACTGAGTCAGGAGACAAACAAACAACACGATAGAGAAGAAGAGAAATGCTGTGTAAGACAAGAGAGCGATATAGAGAGAGAGAGAGAGAGAGAGAGAGGGGCGATATAGAGAGAGAGAGAGAGAGAGAGAGAGAGAGAGAGAGAGAGAGAGAGAGAGATGGGGGAATATGCAGGATGCAGGATGTCAGAATTTGTTCATGATTCAGGACAGTCGTGTTCCTCCATCATACACCATGATGCTTAAAGCTTAAAATATCTTTAAGGTGAAAATCTGGATTTCAATTTCACAGCGCTCTCTCTCTCTCTCTCTCTCTCTCTCTCTCTCTCTCTCTCTCTCTCTCTCTCTCTCTCCCTCTCTCCCTCTCTCTGTGTGTGTGTGTGTGTGTATGTATATATGGGGGTTAGTGGGTTTGATGGTTACTTAAAATGGGTGTGTTGCAGGAAACCAAGAAAAAAGTATAGTTATAATTTTTATTAAATTTTTATTTGGTGTTTTATTTGATTGTGAAGTTGGTATTTAATGGAGATGATGTTGGTGTGTGATGGAGAAGATGTTGGTGTGTGATGGAGAAGATGTTGGTGTGTGTTGGAGAAGATGATGGTGTGTGTTGGAGAAGATGATGGTGTGTGATGGAGAAGATGATGGTGTATGATGGAGAAGATGTTGGTGTGTGTTGGAGAAGATGTTGGTGTGTGATGGAGAAGATGATGGTGTGTGATGGAGAAGATGTTGGTGTGTGATGGAGAAGATGTTGCTGTTTGATGGAGATGATGGTGTATGATGGAGAAGATGATGGTGTATGATGGAGAAGATGATGGTGTGTGATGTAGAAGATGTTGGTGTGTGATGGAGAAGATGATGGTGTATGATGGAGAAGATGTTGGTGTATGATGGAGATGATGTTTGTGTGTGATGGAGAAGATGTTGGTGTGTGTTGGAGAAGATGATGGTGTGTGATGGAGAAGATGTTGGTGTGTGATGGAGAAGATGTTGGTGTGTGTTGGAGAAGATGATGGTGTGTGATGGAGAAGATGTTGGTGTGTGATGGAGAAGATGTTGGTGTGTGATGGAGAAGATGTTGAAGATGGTGCAGATGTTGTTAGAGGGTTACAGTGTTGATGGTGTTTAGTGATGGATGCTGGGGTTTGTTCCAGTACATTGTAATCAACTCAGTAACACATGGAAACACAGCTTTTCTTTCCTAAAGTCAAAATCCATTAAAAGGGACAAAAATGAGACCAGAGCAGGTCTGTGTGGGCCAAGCAAACACTGTGGACAGTCCAACATCCACTTCTATATTTTTATTGAAATAATTTTGAAAGATTTTCTACAGAGCTCCTGACCTATAGACCCCCCGCTACTGAGGGCTGGGTAATGAGGGTGGATAAAGTTCCAGGTCTTTGTTCAGTAACTCTAAACACCTTCCACATTCCAGCTGTGTGTTTATTCCTGCATTAATGTCTGGGTGTTTAATGAGCTAATCCATTCAGCTAGGACAGAGCTTGGTGTAAAATGCAGGAGTGTGTAGAGTGTTGATGTGCAGCGCAGCCCAGCATCTTTCACCTGCTATCGGATTTGCATTAGAGCAGAAGGATGAAGACGGGAAAATCCATTCTGGGTGAAACTGCCAAGTGCCTTCAGCTCCCCAGTTAGCAGTGCAGAGTCCCGGCAGCCGCCGCCGTCTCTTCACCTCTTACACCGACACCAGCACTGGATCGATTTCTAAAATAAAGACGTCTACCTCACCTATACGGACTATACAGATCCACCATCATCTCCAACTAACGCAAAAACGTCCTGAGTGAACAGCGGAGAACTTTACCACAGAACATTACAACACAAGCACTGCTGAGTGACTGCAGCTTGTGATTGGTCAGAAACAAAGACTTCTGGCTTGTGATTGGCCAGAAACAAAGACTTCTGGCTTGTGATTGGTCAGAAACAAAGACTTCTGGCTTGTGATTGGCCAGAAACAAAGACTTCTGGCTTGTGATTGGTCAGAAACAAAGACTTCTGGCTTGTGATTGGTCAGAAACAAAGACTTCTGGCTTGTGATTGGTCAGAAACAAAGACTTCTGGCTTGTGATTGGTCAGAAACAAAGACTTCTGGCTTGTGATTGGTCAGAAACAAAGACTTCTGGCTTGTGATTGGTCAGAAACAAAGACTTCTGGCTTGTGATTGGTCAGAAACAAAGACTTCTGGCTTGTGATTGGTCAGAAACAAAGACTTCTGGCTTGTGATTGGTCAGAAACAAAGACTTCTGGCTTGTGATTGGTCAGAAACAAAGACTTCTGGCTTGTGATTGGTCAGAAACAAAGACTTCTGGCTTGTGATTGGTCAGAAACAAAGACTTCTGGCTTGTGATTGGTCAGAAACAAAGACTTCTGGCTTGTGATTGGTCAGAAACAAAGACTTCTGGCTTGTGATTGGTCAGAAACAAAGACTTCTGGCTTGTGATTGGTCAGAAAAGCAGCAGCGCAGGTTTATGTGATCTATCTATATTGATATGTTTCTATAGCAACAGCTCATTAACACAAACAAATAAAAAAAAACTTGTGAAACTGCTGACTCTGTAAGGAGATGTTTATGGACCAGGTGTGGAAGAAGTCTCCATTGTCTACATGAAAGATGCCAAAACCTTCATAATTCCACTTTCAGGAACAGAAGAACAGGACGTGAGGAGGACATGAGGTCCTGCACCTGCTCTTCACACTCATGCTAGACGGTGAGCTGGAATGTGTTTACTCAGGACGGCAAGATAAATTTGATTAGAAATTCAAATCATGCCCCCCCCCCCCCCCACACACACACACACGCTCTCCGTACAAACCATCATAATCATCACCTCTAATCTTCACTGTGTGTGTGTGTGTATGTGTATGTGTGTGAAAAAACAATTAATGAATTAAATGATACAGCAGCACACATGGGCAGATAGATAGATAGATAGATAGATAGATAGATAGATAGATAGATAGATAGATAGATAGATAGATAGATAGATAGATAGATAGATAGATAGAGTAGTTAATTTATAAAGATAAATAATTAAACAAATACATAAACAGCACACCAAATACTAGTTAAAAACCTATTTCAAATACACAAGAAGTTCATTTGAACAACCAGTTTCATGTAAGTTTCAAGAGCAACAGATCATGTAAAGCAGTGCACACAGCTCCCCCATAACCCCACATCAGCTGGAACTGTTCAAGGTCACTTTTATAAAAATTGAAATCCACAGATCCTTGTTTTTACCAGTCTCTGAAAAATGGCCATTACATCATGTTGTGTGTTCTGTGTCACTTTGTTTTTCTGCTGCTGTAGATGGCCATCTTCGCCTGGCCCAGAATAAAATTGATCAGCTGACCCTTGAACCTTTCTTTTCTGGTGTATTTAAAACCAAGGATAAAAACCTGTGGGGTAAAAACTCAAAAACACTCGCTAAAACTCTAAAAAGTGGACGAAGCCTAAAACAGTTCATAAAAGCATGAAACACTGTTCCTCTCTGTAAACAAAAAGGACACTCGTGTGTGACCTCTGGGTTTAAAATACAGATAAAAGCGTTTAAAGAGACAATGCCATCCAGTATTGTCCACTGCAGGTCACCTGTTCTTTTAGGTAACGGTGGTTTGTACAATGTTCGCCACTCTGGCTTTACCTCATCATTCAGCCCAAGGACACTGCACCAGGGCGTGTCCACCCTCCCATTTAACCATCTCTTGTTATACACTTTGACACACAGTTTGTAGAGACTCTTACCAGAGGCTGTGTTAAGACCCATAGCTGTTCTTTCCCCATCTCCCAGAAGGGGACCTGAGACCTCTGACAGATTGGGTACAATAGTTAGAACTGGACTGGGCTCACCCTCCACAGGGCTGACCACCCCGGCACAGTAGTCCCTGAGCTGCATGCACTCCTCTGATGTGAGTGCAGACCTCCACCCCTGTAAAAGCTGTGCAACCATGTGTACAGACTTCACCCCATCCGTGCTGCTACATCGTTTGAACGAGCAAAATCCGGTCCTGACAGTTCCACCAACTGCCGCAGTGTCACAGTCCATGTGGAGATCAATTCTCTTGTTAAGGCTGGAGAAATCTTGCTTGTGAAATCCAGCTGAGCGCCATGGATGAGAGGTTCGTCAAGAAGCCAGCAAAGAAATGAACAGTCCTCCCTCTGCATTCTAAAATGGTTAAAAACTCTAAAAATTCCTTGATATAAAGCAGGTAATCCAGCTAGGTTTAGTTGTTTAGTATCCATTAAAAACAGTGACCTGTCCAGGCCCCATCCTCCATCCCCTCTCCATGAGAGGTTCTCTGGGCCAGTGAGGAGCTTCTGCACAAAACACAGATGAAATGCTACAGTCCTGCTGGATAAGTGGATAAGTCCTTGCTTGCTCTCTTCCTTGGGTAGGTATAGGATGCTTTGTGGTAATCAGTGCAGCTTGTCCCAGAAAAAGTCCACCATCATGGCCTGCAGATCTGCTAGTAGTTTCGGAGGGGGGTCAATACAGGCCAGACTGTGCCTTGCAGCAACTAGGTTATTAACAACCAAAGTTCTTCCCTTATATGAGATCTTTGAGACGAGCCATTTCCATTTATTTAGACGTCCTTTTATCTTTTCACCTATACCTTTCCAATTTTTATTAACATAGCTACTGTCTCCCAGGTACACTCCCAAATATTTAAAACCACCTGTTTTCCATGTTAAATGATCTGGGAGACATGGTTCCCCACCTTTCCAATCCCCGACTAAAATGGCTTCACTTTTCTTCCAGTTTACTTTTGCAGACGATATCACATTAAACTTTCCTTGTGATCGGAAAATATCAGCGAGAATCAAGGGGAAGGTGTACAGGACAGTGGTGAGAGCGGCCATGCTGTATGGTTTAGAGACAGTGTCACTGAGGAAGAGACAGGAGTCAGAGCTAGAGGTAGCAGAGCTGAAGATGTTGAGGTTCTCTTTGGGAGTGACAAGGTTGGACAGGATTAGGAACGAGTACATCAGAGGGACAGCTCATGTTGGACGTTTGGGGGACAAAGTTAGGGAGGCCAGATTAAGATGGTTTGGACATGTTCAGAGGAGGGAGAGTGAGTATATTGGTAGGAGAATGTTGGACATGGAGCTAGTGAAGCTAGACATGAAGCTAGTGGGTGCAAGTGTTGAGGATGCAGAAGATAGGGATAGGTGGAGAGAGATGATTCGCTGTGGAGACCCCTGAAGGGAAAAGCCAAAAGAAGAAGAAGAAGGTTCACATTAAACTTTCCTATGTCACTTAAAATATCAACGTCTCTCTGTTCATTCACCATCACAACAACATCATCTGCATAGGCTGATACACAGTATGGGGTGTTACATCTTGATATTGACAGACCAGTAATTTTGCTTCTTATCTGGCAGAGTAATGGTTCTATGGCTAAGGCGTATAGCATGCCAGACAGAGAGCAGCCCTGCCTAATACCCCATACACTTTAATAGGTACACATAAACCACCATTAACTTTTAGTACGCTCTCAATGTTACTGTACAGCACCTGGATCACGGCTATGCAACCTGAGTTGAACCCAAAACTCTTTAGCACCCACCACAAACACTGATGCTCAACCTTGTCAAAAGCCTTTTCCTGGTCCATGAAAATAAGACCAGTTTTCAGCCCCAATAGCCTAGAGACATCCAAAATGTCACGAATCAAATGTACATTGTCGTGGATTGACCTGCCAGACACATAGTACGTCTGGTCAAAGTGAATGACTTGCTCCATTAACTTCTCTAGCCTTGTTGCTAATGCTTTTGAGAGCACCTTACAGTCTGTGCAGAGTAGTGAGATGGGGCGCCAATGTCTGTTAGATCGCCTTTCTTTTGTATTAGGGTTAGGACTGCTCTGCGGCTACTCAGTGGCATCTGGTCTTCGTTCAAGCTTGCCCTCAGCACTTCCAACAAATCCTGCAGCAACACCGACCAGAAAGCTTTATAGAACTCCACAGAGAGCCCATCAATTCCTGGTGACCGCCCATTCTCCATGCTGTTAAGTGCAGCCTCTAACTCCTCAAGGGTCAGCTCCATGTCAAGCTCTCTTGCTGACCCCTCAGTTAGCTTGGGAAGACTTTGGAAAAAGTCTTCCTCCAGCTCTTGCACAGCTGTGAGCTCACTTCTGTACAGCTTTGAGTAAAAGATGACTGTCTGCTTGTGAATCTCAGCAGGATCAGTTACAAGCTCCCCTGAATCTGTTCGCAGAGCATGTAAAACCTTTTCTGTCCATTTTCTGTCCATTTTTTGTCCATTTTTTTTCTCAATTCTAAAGAAGAACTTGGAAGGAGTGTCCATCTCTGTTGCACTTTTAAAGCGTGAGTGGACCAGCGCCCCCTGCACTGTTGTGTCCAACAACTCATCCAATGCATGTTTTTTCTTTTTGAGAGCCTCAATATGGCCTCGATTTCCTATGGACCCCACCAAAGCCTGGAGTTCCACTACCTCCATCTCTAGAGCTCTAAGTGATCTTCTGAAGCTTAAACATTTCCCAAAAGAAAATAAAACTCTCTCTAAAATTAACATCATCTAAAAGTGCTGCATTAAAATGCGCTATGTGACTTTACATTGCTCTTCTTAAAACGTGGCTTTACATCGCTCTTCTTAAAAGTGCACTGTACCATAAAATGACCTGAAAAACCCCACAGGATAAATAACACAGGAATTATCACGGATGCACCAACCACAGCCACTCAACCACGCCCCCAATCACCGGAGTGCTAGCACTGTCACCTGCACCCAATTACCAGCGCACCATTTAGCCCCCTCACTCCACTTAGTCGTTGGCTAGTATTATTGTTGCTTCCTCAGAGACCGCTCTTCCTGACTGTGCTCTGTGGAGCTATCGTCTGTGCTTTTTCACCTTGGGACTTTGTTAGGGTTCTAACTACAGTGATTCAGTTTAGCTTGTTTTTTCAGTGTCTTTTATTTGTGTGCCGTTTCAGTTTCTTTATTTTCACCAGTGTGTTTTGTAATTAAAGTCCACTCTGCACTTATCTGCTTCCTCTCAGTCCTCCTCCTTGGTAAAGTGTGACAGGAATAGGGTGAAAATATTCAGCTGATGTTTAAGAGTGTAAAATCGATCAAGCCTTGCTAGTGAGAGGAGGCTCTCCTTACAATGGGACTAGGTGTATTGTCTCTGTTTCACAGAGAGAGAGTACGGAGTGTACACACAAAAACCTCATTCTCATAAAACGCTCGCACTTTTAAAAGCCTGCCTTTTAAAACTTCAACGAAAGACTGTGAGAATAAAACAGCAACACCGCCGCTAAGAGAGGTGTTATGACTTAAAAACACAAGTCCCTTCCACTCACTCGCCCGGTCCGAGGAGTTTCCGGGATCGCTATGCATTTCCTGCAGGAAAACATCTGCACGCTTGTGTCTCACCAGCTCGTAAACTATAGCCCTCTTTCTGTGATCCCTGGCACCATTCATGTTAAGGGTTACGGCAGTGATAGCACTCATTGTTAAAAAATAAAATATCACCCACGTGGTGCAATGAATCAACCATTTTAGTGTTACAGAGCTAAGCAGTTTACAAAGAGCCTCCATTGTTCTTTTTAGGTTTGGTCACTATGGCCTTCAGAGGATAAATTTCAGTCTTTTCAAACATTCCACACCACATTAACTTTTTCACATCTTGAACAAACTGTTCAGTGTCGGGAAAATAATCAACACTCGCTGACATTTTGTCCTTGGTGTTTTTCAAAAACGCTGACATTTCTGCTGCCATGTACACCATCTCCCTTTCGTCTGATTGCGAGCACTGTGACCAACTTGAGTCTGCGGAGCCTCCATCACTCTCTTCCACATCTGACTCGTGTTTTTTGGCCTGCTTATTGCTCTTATTTTTTTATTTTTTCCTGCGCTTAGTGGGGACTTTAAAAACAGGTTCTGCTTCCACCTCAGCATCTGAATCTTCATTCTCTCTGAGATCAGCATCGAGACTTCTCTCCAGTTCCTCCACCTGGCTTATCTGAACGGGGGGCTCGGATGTCATTTTGCTCATCTATTTATCACTCTTCGCAGGATCAGATGTTCCTGCTTTGTCCCCCGTGGGTTTCGCCACAGTAGCACCAGGGTTGCCTCCGGTGAGCCCGGTCTCGACCGCAGGGGGAACGGTCACGAAGGGATCCAGCATGGAGGAGGCAGCAGCTACGGGATTAGCTGCCGGAGGGTCAGCTGGAACCGATACAGAGGGCCCATCTCCCTCTGTATCACCACTGCAAACATTTGACCCAGCCTGCCTGTCTGTTGCCCCGTCCGTTTTAACCTTCTCCGGACATGCATGAACCAAGTGTCCTGTTTCACCACAGTTAAAACATTTCATGCCAGAGTCAGTAGTCACAGTAAGAGTGTAATCAAATCCATCCACACCAAATTTCATAGCCACGTCTAGCTCCTCCACACCATTATGCCACACCATGTACACCAGTCTCCTAAAGGAAACTATCTTTGAGTATCTTAACTTGGAATGGTGTCATTTTTCAAGAAAGGAGGAACGTTTGACAAAATGATTTTCTTTGATGGAGTACTGAGAGGAAGCACCGTTACAAGTGAATCGTTAATTATCACTTTCTGCTTTACGATTTCGTTCACTTTATTCACGGAGTTCAAGAAAAGCACAATTGCACTGTTCATACGGGAAGCCGCTAAAATCTTGCTGTACCACGACTGTATGTATGTATGTATGTATGTATGTATGTATGTATGTATGTATGCCAGCTCACTCCTTGCTAAGAAACAGACACAATACACGCACACTAACACACACACATGCACACTAATACACAAACACAACATCGAACAAGTCACTCAAACAAACAAAAAGAATTAATGAAACTATTTGCCCACAAAGACAATAAAGTTTCAAAAAATCACTTGCAAACTCGCTCACGATGCTCCACTCGCTCAATCACACCCGCGCATGCTCAGAGAGAGAGAGAGAGAGAGAGAGAGAGAGAGAGAGTCACATAGAAAGAGTGAGTGAGGGGGGGAGAGAGAGAGAGAGGGAGAGAGAGAGTCACATAGACAGAGTGAGTGAGAGAGAGAGAGAGAGAGAGAGAGAAAGAGACAGAGAGTGAGTGAGTGTGTGTGTGTGTGTGAGAGAGAGAGTCACATAGACAGAGTGAGTGAGGGAGAGAGAGAGCGAGAGAGAGAGAGAAAGAGACAGAGAGTGAGTGAGTGTGTGTGTGTGTGTGTGTGTGTGTGTGTGTGTGAGAGAGAGAGTCACATAGACAGAGTGAGTGAGGGAGAGAGAGAGCGAGAGACAGATAGACAGAGTGAGTGAATGTGTGTGAGATGAACACAAAACAAAAAGCAGCCCTGTTAAACACAGAGCTCATCAGTTCACAGAAGAAATCAGAAAGCCGTCATGATCAACCTCACAACGTGATTCTTTTCTCCCAGCTGTACTTGGAGGTCTCAGTGTTCACAGTCAGCCACAATACAATTCATCAATCAGCGACGCATGTGGAAAGGACTCTGTACTCAGAACAAAAAAAAGTCTCACAGGTCTCCAGTTCTTTAAGGATGTTGGAACACTCGTCTCTTGCAACTCCTTGGAAATAGTCCTTCACCGATGCATTCATGAAGGGTTCCAGAGTGACCACTTTCAGTGACAGTCCACAAGTTCCTATAGAGTCCAGCAGGAGCACCCTTTATTCCTGTTGTTTGACCTGGAGAGGGTTCCATCACAGCAGCAGTCACTTCATCATCAGTGAGTTCCACCTCCATGGAATCGCTCTGCTCTGTGGTTAGAGCAGGGAAACCCTGTAGGAGTTCACTTCTGCACCATTCCCCTGAGATCTCAGCAGTGTAGAGGGCAGAGTCAAATTCCACGGCCGGGCTACGCCTCTCCACTAGGTCAGAGGTCATGCGTCCATTTCTCGTCCCTTAGACTGCTTTACACTCCATCCATATCACTGTTTCCAAAGTCCATATGACTGGGAGGAGTATGAAGATAAAAAAGTGGTGGAGGAACCACAGCTGTGTTTGGAAACCTGTCTCTCATGTTCTGAGATTAATCAAAACCAGTCCAGATGTACAGCAGAGATCAAACCAGTGCTAACTTTCAGCAGGCGTACGGCTCCATGAGAAATAAAGAGAGAAGGAAGAGGCAGTATAGAAAGGAAGTACAGACAGACATATGTATTTTGCTTTCCCTCTCATTAGCCTTTCTTTATGAGACAGTTTGATTGCGGTGATGTGCCGTTTAAGACGAGAGTGCTTTTGTTGTGAGAGTTGTTTGTAATTGCACACTTTTGGTGCCTGCGTCACAGAAGAAACAAACTTATCAAGGTCAGGAAAGTAATCAGTAACTTCTATACCTGCTTTTCCTTTTGTTTCATCAAGAAAAAGATTAATATCTTCAACAGTGTACCAGTCCTTTTCTCCCGTTCCAGTAAGATGACCCCAGCTCCTCATCTCTCACACTATCATCAGTGAGCTGAGGTAATCATTCCCCGAACCTCCTGTCTGTACTGCCTCAGCACTGCCCTGAACCTCACTCTTCTCAGAAGAAACAGTCTCATTTACATTTACATTTACATTTCTGGCATTTAGCAGACCTTATCCAGAGCGACTTACATTTTCATCTCATTTTGTATACAACTGAGCATTTCAGTAGTTGCAACTTGGTGGACCTGGGATTCGAACACACAACCTTCCGATCAGTAGTCCAATGCCTTAACCACTAAGCTACCACACTCTCAGTCTCAGTCTCAGTCTCAGGATCTACATGATCATGACTACATCCAGGCTGTTCATCACTCACACATTCTGCACCGTTCTCACTGACCTCACTCTGCCCCTTCACCTCCTCAGTCGCTCCATTCACCTGCATAGAACCTTCTCTCTTCTTTGTCCTCAGTGTGATGGTCAGTGTTATTAATATTATCGTTAGAGACAGACGGGCGAGGTCTGTGGCCTAAATCACGGCATTCTCTGTACTCGCGTACACCATGTATGAATTACCTTCGTGAAAAACACGAAACGATAATTCTAGCGTACGTTATGGTGAGTTTAAAAACATCTAAACCGGACATCTAAAAGGCGTGACATGTTTGAGCGCCGTGTTTTTACAGCCGAGCGGGATCATTTTGACGGGGCTTGCGATTTTTCCAAAATGCTTTAACTCCTTAGTGATGGCATCATTAGAGACAAAAGGCGGAACATTAGACACGGTGATTCTGGTGGCTGGGGCGGACAGCGGGGTAACAGTCACAGGAGCTCCTCTCACCCATATTCCGTCCACAGACAACACATTAGGCAGCGATTCGCTTTTTAGGAAAACAACGATGGCCTTGTTCATGCGTGAGACCGACAGTGTGTTGTCGAACCCCACCCTGCTCTCCGACAACCTCCAGCAGCTCTTCCACACTGACACCATTTACACACACACACACACACACACACACACACACACACACACACACACTGAACTAACTCTTATCAAAAAACAACTAAAGAAAACAGAGAGAGAGAGAGAGAGAGAGAGAGAGAGAGAGAGAGAGAGAGAGAGAGAGAGAGAGAGAGAGAGAGTAATGAGTGTTGTTGTAATTCCGGTGTGTTAAACACTGAACATCAGACACATGATCTACACTAAAGACTTCAGCATCTTATTGGGACGAGGCCGAAGCTCCAGTTTTAGAGAATTTTTTAGGTTATCAATGTGTCCTCAGAACACGATGGAGGTCTCCAGATGTGACCCTAGTCTTCTCTAGTTCCCTAGATTTCCCTAGGTCCTATTTTTATGTCATTACCTCATCGACTGGGTTTTCTGAGTTTCCCATATTTCCCAGAATCCCTTGCTCTATTAGGGCCTAAGTTCACTTACTTACACGGATTTTCAGATTCCTCCAGGTTGGTTTTCTCTTGTTCCCTTAGTGTCTTCGCTCCCTTTGCTCTTGAAGTTTATAAAAATGTCACTTTTACTTGCTGCTTGTTTTAGTTGTGTATTTATTCACCTTCACTTAGCTTTAGCGTTCAGTTTTTTCACTTTCACTCTTTCCTAGTCCCCTTGATATAAACTGTACATGTCTGTGGTTTTTTTAATTAAATGAAAAAAGATTAATTTTTTTTATTCCCTGAGTCTCATGGTTTTCTCAGTTATAATATTTCTCTTTAAGAAGTCTAGACAGCTCAGCTAGCTAATTAGCCGCTACGCTCGGCTGAGGCGTTAACCGAGTTGTTATGGTTACAGTCTACTTTTTCATCTGCGATTTCACTTTTTCATATCAGCACAAAAGGTGTTCTGGTCGGCGATTTCTCCGCAGAGGGAACGTGTGAAGCAGCAGATGATGTTCTAACCTCACCTGCTCATCACAAAGCAGCCGCGAGACTCTTACACATCACAGCACCCTGCTCACCTGGAAATACTGCAGAGAACACAAGAGACGCCAATCTGAGAAGCCAGTAATCCTGTGTGTGTGTGTGTGTGTGTGTGTGTGTGTGTGTGATGACTGAGGTCACATTGCTATAGATCTGCCTGCTGTTGTGGGCTGTAATTACATCTGACACACACTGCTGACCAATTACTGACACACACACACACACACACACACACTCATCTACGAACATCTGATGTACTGAAAGAGGGAGAAACACACACACACACACACACAGACCTTTCACATCCATCTTCATTCTATTCCCACTGATTTCAGTGCAATTTCCTTTTATGGTCGTTGTTTCCTGTTCACCTAAACTCACTGTGCTAATTGTTTTCTCTCTCGGGTTTCCACACCTGCTCCCTGTTTCCTTTCCACCAGTTCACACGATATAGTTCCCCATGTCCTATCAGTCCTAGTTCTGTATTCCCAGCTTCTCTACTTCCTGAATTTTTCCCAGTTTCCTCAGTTCCATGGTTCTTGGTCCCAGGTTTTCAGTTCCTCTAGTTGTTACATTCATCCTAGTGTCCCTTAGTGTCCCTAGTTTCCTTCTAGCTCCCTTAGTTCTTCCTAGTTTTATTAGTCCTATGGTTCCTGGTCCCTCCCATTCCTCAGGTTCTTAGGGTTTCTCTTCCTCTGGTTCAATGTTCTTTCCATAGTTCCATGTTTTTTTTAAGTTCCTCTAAGGTTCTCCCAGTTCCTCCAGCTCCACTGGCTTAATTTTGAATCATTTGGCAGATGCTGTAATCCAGAGAGACATACAGTAATGCTTTGAAGTTCCTATCAATGAAAACATCGATACTGGTTCACAAGGTCACGGACCAGAAAAACCACCAGTCGAGAACTCTGTAGGGAGGAGAAACAACAAGAAGAGCACACACTCAGCTCAAGTTCTTCAGCTTTACGCTTTTCTAGCTTCCTTGAGTTGAGTTTCTAAAGTTTCAAGGTTTTCCATTCTTCTTTTCAAGTCTTCCATTACTTCCCCTTCCCAGTTCCTCTACTTCCTCCTATATCCTTCCTTTAGTTCCTTCTCATTCCTGCACTTCTTCTGGCTCTTTGCTCCATGTTCTTTCCTCACTTCCTCTACTTCCTACATTTAGTTCCCTTACTCCTAGGTTTTCCCCTCACTCCTGCAGTTCCTACAAATTTGCTTGTTTCTGAGGTTCTGAGATTTTCTGGGTTTCCTGGTTCCTCCAAGTTCCTTTCTCCTAGATCCCTTTAGCTCCTGTTTGTTCCTAGTTTCTTCACTTAAACTCTGAGAGCTAAAGAATGGAGAGAAGATTCTTTGGAGAATGGAGAGAGTCCTTTCCCAGTGTGACACTGAGATTTTTATCAGATGGAGAACATGCGCAGTGCTACAGTTACACAGGTCACAGCGAGAAACCAACACCGTCTGAACAGGGGCTTAGTGAGTGTGAGCTTAGTAGCAGCTGTATTACAGATCTGATTCACGTTTAGTATTAAATATTCAGAGTAGGTGTGTATATAGGTGTGTGTGTGTGTGTGTGTGTGTGTGTGTGTGTGTGTGATATCATCACAGTCCTGTTTACACACAACACGTGGGTTTATTGAGAATAGAGAGTGGCAGATGTGTGATTTAATCATCAGAGTCAGATCTGAACA
>JAUCMX010000026.1:881121-891121 GCA_033459395.1 Hemibagrus guttatus | reverse complement strand
CCGGTTCAGTCCGGTTCACCTGTCTGCACTCCGGTTCAGTCCGGTTCACCTGTCTGCACTCCAGTTCAGTCCGGTTCACCTGTCTGCACTCCGGTTCAGTCCGGTTCACCTGTCTGCACTCCGGTTCACTCCGGTTCACCTGTCTGCACTCCGGTTCACTCCGGTTCACCTGCCCGCACTCCGGTTCACTCCGGTTCACCTGTCCGCACTCCGGTTCACTCCGGTTCACCTGTCTGCACTCCGGTTCACTCCGGTTCAGTCCGGTTCAGTCCGGTTCAGTCCGGTTCACCTGTCTGCAATCAGTCACGCACTAATCCGTCACGTGATCAGAGCATCGCAAGAGATTTAAAAAAAATTCTGTGTCGTGTTTTTTTTTTTATAACCGAACACTTTTTATTTCCTCCCTCGAGCCACGACACCCGGTTCCGTCAGCACGTCACAAGCAAAGTCGCGCGTCCGGTAAACGCGCGTGCGGTCGGTAAGTCCTGAAAACACGCGAAGCACGTGAATATGTTGGGTTTAATTTTAATGTAAAAACACTTTATTTATTTTAAACGTTCCTTTTCCGTCTGAGTGACACATCACACACACACACACACACACACACACACACGATCCCGCGCGCAGTGTCCGGTTTTAATAAAATGTTTCCTGTTTAATGAAAAAGAACAGTTTTATTTTAATTAATTAATTTATTTTAATATTGTATTATTATATTATTTGGTTTTTTTTATATATTTATATTAACTGATATAATATTATATTATCACTAACATTAAATATTTTAAAAACGGGAAATTTTATTTTCTATAAAAATTATTTTTGTTTATTTTACAAAAAAAATAAATAAAAAAAATCCATCAGTAAAAGAGTTGTGTAGTGAGACGCACCGCGCGCGACTGTTCTCTTAACACACACACACACACACACACACACACACACACACGGGAAGGTTAAGGATAAGTGAAGTGTTACTCACGGTGGTGGTGGTGGTGGTGGGGGTGGGGGTGGGGGGGGGCGGCGCGCACGGACCGGAGCGTGGACACAACCCACAGAGCCAGAAACGTCCTGCGCGCGCCGACACCGAGCGAGACAGTCCTCATCTTCATCATCTTCATCTTCATCAAGAGATCAACTGTTTATCCGAAAGTCCAGGAGACTGCATGCGAGATAACATCCACACACACACACACACACACACACACACACGCGCGCGCTCAGAGATTCAGAAAGATCCAGCAGCTCGCGCCCGTTTCTGCTCGCTCGTCTGCGCGCTAACGGAGAGAGCTGAAGATGAAACACACACACACACACACACACACACACACACACACACACCGCATCAGCTCTTAAAGACACACGCGAGCCCGACCGCCTGCACACACACACACACACACACACACACACACACACAAACACAAACACTCATTCACCCATCCACACACACACACACACACACACACACACACACACACACACACACACACACACACTCACTCACCCAAAACACACTCTTTCTCTCTCTCATATACACACACACAAACACACTTACATATATACACACACACTCTCTCTCTCTCTCTCTCTCTCTCTCTCTCTCTCTCTCTCTCTCACACACACACACACACGCACACACACACACACACACACAGTGGTAAAGTTATTTCAGTGTATTATTTACACTCTATATGTTCTGAAAACTATGAAAGGTTCCGTTTAGTCCCTGAAGAACTTTCTTCCCATGTTGTTTAATATGGCCATAAATATGAGTAATAACACTGTGGAGTGGAAATAAAGATGAAAGACTCACCTCTCTACATCTCAATTCTGCTGAAATTCTAATCACTTCTATTGATCAAGCCGCGATCTGAAACCCTGCCTCCACACCACACACAGCGGGTTGTGTTGACTTGTTCCTCTTTACAGATGCTGTGAGCGGGAGGTCTGGTGCCCCTAGTGGTGCAAAGGGGAACTGCAACAAGTGCTGTCCGAGCTCCACACACGGGCAGGAATCCCGCTGCCCCGCGGTCAGGGCAGGAGCAGACACTGGACACGTAATGACAGGGTTGTCAGATTGGGTTAGTGTAACAAAACACATTGCTTACCAAAATATTGTTTTACAACAAATAGTATGAATAAATGAATAAACAATAAATAAATGTACTCAAAGGTAAGTGTCTGCTCACCGCAGTGTGTGTATGACGTACAGAACCATTCATTGTCTACCGCTTATCCAATCTACACTCGGGTCACGGGGAGCCTGTGCCTATCTCAGGCGTCCCTGGACGGAGTGCCAACCCATCGCAGGGCACACACACACTCTCATTCACTCACACAATCACACACACTACGGACAATTTAGAGATGCCAATCAACCTACAATGCATGTTTTTGGACTGGGAGAGGAAACCGGAGTACACGGAGGAAACCCCCGAGGCACGGGGAGAACATGCAAACTCCACACACATGGCGGAGGCGGGAATCGAACCCCCAACCCTGGAGGTGTGAGGCAAACGTGCTAACCACCAAGCCATTTCTACTGTAAGATATACTGTAAAGATTTAAAGGAGGATTATGGAGCAGATAAAGTCAGTTCATCAGAAAAACATGTGAAATATATATCTACCTACACACATGCTGAGAAAAAAGAACGAGACTAGAAAGCTTTCTATTTCCTTCAGTGAGAGTTTCAGGTGTATTTGTGTGGATTTTGAGCTGGTTAAAACCTGGCAACCCCTGGTTAATAATGCTAATAATACTGATAATGTGGAAGACAGCAGGTTGACCTAAACGCTCTGAGACTGCAGGCTGGATAACTGTGTCGTCGGATGAGAATGCCGTCAGACGCAGCAGCACGGACAGAGCGGGAGGTTTTCCTGATCCGGGAGCAGACGGGAGATAAGAGCTCAGCGAGCACATGGCAGTGTTCTTCCTGGAGAATATTACGGAGATAAGAATCGGGTACGGCTTTATAAACATCGCCGAGCAGCGAGAGGAGAGAAACGAGTGTGGCGTCGGAGATAAACACCCTGTAATGTGTCTCATGTCTTCAGCATGTCCTCACACACAACCTAACGCTGGAGCTCTGCACTACATCAGATAAAAAACGGATACAATCACACACGCTGAACAATCTTACGTCATTTTAGATTATTTAGGATAAAGATTAGAATCTCAGGACCTGGGGATGTTGGAGTTTAGTGGTTAAGGTGTTGGATTACTGATCAGAAGATTGTGAGTTTGAATCCCAGGTCCACTAAAGCTGCCACTGCTGGGCCCCTGAGCAAGGCCGTTAATCCTGAATTGCTCAGCTTTATGAAAAAAAAAATTAGCTAAAAAATGAAGTCACTCTGTATAAGGGCGTCTGCCAAGTGGCAGAAATGTAAAAGTAGGAACTCGTCAGGATATAAACCAGAAATTCCTAGTAGGAATTTTCTCTAAAAACAAAAGCAAAAGTTCACCAAAGAAACTTCTGGAATATATCAGAGGAGGCAGTGGAATTCTTTCCACATCACATTTTTGCCAGTCCATAGCTCCGCCCACATGATTTCTATTTCTATTGGCTCACAAGGACAAGGTTCACATAGGGATAAAATAGTAACTATAACTTTAAACTTTATCATTTTTATTCTATGTTTCTGTATTTCTTTAAAGCCGCTTTGAGACGATGTCCAGTGTTAAAAGCACTAAACTGAACTGAACTGAAATTCCACCATAAAGTCGATGTGAAGCGAAACTACGCTAGTGGAAATAAATCTAGCTTTCAGTCCGCTCTCGTGTCCTTTCCCCTTCGGTGAAGTGTCTTTATCCGGTGTGACCTGCTCGACCTTCTGTATTCTCCAACTCTGTGCAGTAGAGTCCTGTGTAGAACCTGCAGAGGGACGAGCGCAGAACCCTTAAGGAGTTTCACCGTGAGCTTGACTAAAATCAGTGCGTGAAAATTTCCTCTAATCTCAAACAACTTCCTAAAGGAGTAACGTGAGAATTAAATCATTATAATCAAATCCAGGAAAAGCCATGAATAAATGATGACATGACTTATTAATTACATGTTCAGGATGGTATTTCTGCCTGCTCTGCCTCGCTTTGCTTGGCTTTTGTTGCTCATTAAATATTAAGGTGTTTGATACGTGCACCAGCTTCTTATTATCGCTGTACTTGATCAGGCGAGTGCATTAATCCCGGTTTTCCCCACAGCGATGAGCGCTCCGGATCATCAGCACAAACCGGACGAAACGCAACAGTTACGGGAAAAAGTCAATGCGAAACATCTATTGGTTGATGAAGCAGAGAGGAGGTGTGAGTCGCCCACAAGTGGCTGGAGCTGAGAAAACACCAGTGTAGATGAAGATTCCAACTTTTCTCTCTGCCAGCAGCTGATTGGTTGATGATTGTATGGGTGTGGCTTATGATGTTAAGGATGTAAACAAGATCTGACACGTTTGAGGCAAGAAATTCTCTTTTTTTTATATAAATAAATAAATAAATAAATAAATAAATAAATAAAGCTGTAAACGTGCCTCTATCCGATCTCACATCACTTGGTCTTGTGGGAACAAGTTTTGAGTAACAGGAATAAATCTCGGCTCGTAGGAATTCCTTTAACCCAGATTCACGACGGCAAATTTAACAAACCATCCGAGTGGAACACAAATAACCCGTAAAGTTTTCTCATCAGCTGCAGCCATAAATCAATCCGCCGGGAAGGAGGCGGCGTGGCAGGCAGCCGAGGCTCGGCACTGAACCGGTGCATCGAGGAGGAGGAGGAAGGTGGAGTGGGGTTAATTGGAGGGAAGAGCGATGGTTAATATCGTCCTCAATGGAGTGCTGGATGTGACGCGGGAAGCCGAGGTTATCATTTATAAGGTTTATTGTGTCTGACGGAGTGGACGTGGTCCGTTGCGTCCGCGGGCCGAGGAGCCGCCGCTTATCTGAAAGATATTTATGAGCATGTGGATATTAAAAGCCTTTAAAAGCAGCGAGGAAAGAAAATAACATTCATCACATTTATTTACGTGGGGAAAAAAGTGTCGCTAATGCTAATGCTCACTGGATAAACAACAAGCTTCATTTCTTCTGTTCATCTCTCTTTACACCTGATTAACGCTAGCTACCGCTGTTAGTGTGTTTACTTTAGCAGTGTGGAAACTTAGCTTGTCTTCGCCGTGGTAACTAGCTAACACACACTTACGTGTTTACATGAGAGAAACTGTTTTGAATGAAAATAAAAAACATTAAAATTATGTTAAGATTGTAGCGCTAGCTAAGAAAAAACATTTATAGCTAAACTCTTTTCCTCCTTAGCTTCCAGACCATCCTGCTAATTATTTAATGAGGAAAATAAATCACTTCACTCACACTCACACACACACTCTCACACACACACACACACACACATACAGTGAATTGAAATGAGTTTGAAATTTGTTGATTTGTTATTTGTTAGCAGCTAATCGCCTCACTTTCATGCTAAACCCTAAATACGCTACAATCCTGGCATTTTCTTTCCAAGCGTTTCTTCTTTTATGCTAATGATATCGTTGTTTCTCTGAGAATTCTTCTTACTCAAACTTTTGAACCCGACGCAGTCTTCGCTCACCTTTTTTTTCTTGACTTCCTGCGCGGTTGTGAAACTTCCTGCCGCCGCATCCCTGATCTGATCAGTGCAGCGCGTTCACTCTGACAGCGTGTCAGTCGGTGCCTCCTCCGAGACGCTCACGCTCGGTTTATTTATAATCTCCTTCTTCTATTAAAATCAAGTTGTCTGAGTGTGTGTTGTATACATATGTGTGTGTGTGTGTGTGTGTGTGTGTGTGCGTGCTGTCATTCGAGATGGCTCAACTCCCGGTTTTAACCCCGAGTAAGGGAGTGTGCTTCACACAGTCTCCAGCTTCAGACAGCTCATCGATGGAGCCATTATGTCACCTGTCAAATTGATCACACACACACACACACACACACACACACACACACACACACACAGAGGGTGTGTGCTCACCTCAGTGTTTGTGGTCTTACATCTCTCTCTGCCTTGTTTTAGTTAAATTTCAGACGTGTGTGTGTGTGTGTGTGTGTGTGTGTAAAATCTTAACTATGTACATCATAAACTATGCTCTCTCTCTCTCTCTCTCTCTCTCTCTCTCTCTTTCTCTCTTTCACACACACTTTTCCAAACTGTGCCTCCAATCAGAACGCAGTGAGTGAGTAAATAGTGGGTCAGTCTGAAGAAACTGGACCATCCACAAAGCTGTGGTGGTGATGATGTTAGTGGCAGTGGTGGTGAAGGTAATGGTGGATGTGGTGATGGTGATGGTGAAGGTGATGGTCGAGGTGATGGTCGAGGTGATGGTCGAGGTGATGAGGTGATGATTGTGGTGGTTAAAGTAATGGTGGAGGTGGTGATGGTGGTGGTGGTGATGGTGGGGATGATGGAGGTGGTGGTGATGGTGGTGGTGATGGTGGGGATGATGGAGGTGGTGGTGATGGTGATGGTGAAGGTGATGGTCGAGGTGATGGTCGAGGTGATGAGGTGATGATTGAGGTGGTGGTGATGGTGGTGGTTAAAGTAATGGTGGAGGTGGTGATGGTGGGGATGATGGAGGTGGTGGTGATAGTGGTGGAGGTGGTGGTGATGGTGATGGTGGTGGTGGTGATGATGGTGATGGTGGAGGTGATGGTCATGGAGATGGTGGTGGAGGTGATGGTGATGCTGGTAATGGAGGTGATGATGGTGATGGTGGTGGTTAAAGTAATGGTGGAGGTGGTGATGGTGGTGGTGATGATGGAGGTGGTGGTGATGGAGGTGATGATGGAGGAGGTGGTGGTTGATGGTGGTGATGATGGCGGTGGTGGTGGTGATGGAGGTGGTGGTGATGATGGAGGTGGTGGTGATGATGGTGATGGTGGTGATGGTGGAGGTGATGATGGTGGAGGTGATGGTGGTGATGGTGGAGGTGATGATGGTGATGGTGGAGGTGATGGTGGTGATGGTGGTGATGGTGGAGGTGGTGATGGTGGAGGTGATGATAGTGATGGTGGAGGTGATGATGGTGATGGTGGAGGTGATGATGGTGATGGTGGAGGTGATGATGGTGATGGTGATGGTAGAGGTGATGATGGTGGAGGTGATGGTGGTGATGGTGGTGATGGTGGAGGTGATGATGGTGATGGTGGAGGTGATGGTGGAGGTGAAGATAGTGATGGTGGAGTTGATGATGGTGATGGTGGAGGTGATGGTGGTGATGGTGGAGGTGGGGGGATGGTGGAGGTGATGGTGGTGATGGTGGTGATGGTGGAGGTGATGATGGTGATGGTGGAGGTGATGATGGTGGAGGTGATGATGGTGATGGTGGAGGTGATGATGGTGATGGTAGAGGTGATGATGGTGGAGGTGATGGTGGTGATGGTGGTGATGGTGGAGGTGATGATGGTGATGGTGGAGGTGATGGTGGAGGTGATGATAGTGATGGTGGAGTTGATGATGGTGATGGTGGAGGTGATGGTGGTGATGGTGGAGGTGATGATGGTGATGGTGGAGGTGATGGTGGTGATGGTGGTGATGGTGGAGGTGATGATGGTGATGGTGGTGATGGTGGAGGTGATGATAGTGATGGTGGAGGTGATGATGGTGGAGGTGATGATGGTGATGGTGGAGGTGATGATGGTGATGGTGGAGGTGGTGGAGGTGATGATGGTGATGGTGGAGGTGATGGTGGAGTTGGTGGTGAAATTAGGATTAAATTCAGTCTGATTTTTGTTTACTGTACAGCTTTCCAGGTTGCCAGATACGTGCATTTAAAATCACCCTTTCACCCCACCCCACTAATGGCAGTTAAATGGAAACACTGATTTTTCTTTTCCACACAGAAATCCTGTCCTCCCTCAACAATAACACACTACTGATAAACTACAAACCCATCTGTCATTTCACTGCTTCATCACAGCCCACAGAGTCTCGCAGCCACAATCCCATCACCTCGCACCTTCTCGTAGATTTTAATAAGGACAAGCTTAAGCAGGAAATAATCCAGTCCTAATTATTCAAACTCTAGACGCTTTCGATGCGAACGCTCGTGACCTGAGTGCTGAGCTATGATGCCGTTCATTTTCTAATTATTTTATTACTTATCTGCCGTCCAATCAGTGCTGAGTGACCGCTGCTGCTGCTCGTGGAGTTTCAGGAAGTAAAAATGCATTGGTGTTTAAACTTTACGAAAAACTTGACGTGAAGTATATAAACTTTTAGAGACTTGATGATGAGTGGTTTATTTGGGATAATTAATATCACATTGAATTTCTCATTTTAATGTGTGTGTGTGTGTGTGTTTTCTGAACATCACCAATTATACACACATCCTGGAATGAAACTGGGAGGTGCCAATATTTTCAAGCATCCATGATGGCAGTAAGGAGCGTGTATACTGCGAGTCATATAAGGAAAGGAAATGTAAGCTTGTTCTTCTACATTATGGTAATTAGCATAGAATCCGTCCATCGCTACGCGCCTCGCTCTCGTCCATAACGAGACTCGTTTGAGGTTGTTGTTTTTTTCCCTCGATGCTAATGAATGTTTGCTAATTATCTCTCACACACTGAGAAAAATGAGGCTGAACCTCACCGTTTCTCCTCCAGCGCTCGGCTTATTCCAGTCTCCTCAACACACTGACATTAACTTGAGGCTAAATCTCCAGAAAAAAACACACACACACACACACACACACACACACACACACACTCACTCTCTCTCTCTCTTCTCTCTCTCTCACACACACACAGCCCCAGGGTGTGATGGGAAATTTTATAACGATTATTCAGCCAGAGACAATCAGCTCGCTAATACAGGACTGAATTAGCAACACAAAGACTAGAGTGCTGAAAGAAAGTGGAGGTGTGTGTGTGTGTGTGTGAGTGTGTGTGAGAGAGAGAGAGAGAGAGAGAGAGAGAGAGAGGTGAGGATTAGTTCAGCTCACACACACACACTCACACACAGGAGTGAGCTTATCCTCAGCTGGTGTTTCTGTCTAGCTTTTTCCTCCATTAAACTAAACTTCAACATGATTCTAAACATTATAAAGTATGGATGAAAGATGGAAAGATTATGATGGATGCTTAGATGGATGGATGGATGGATGGATGTTTTAGATAGATGGATGGATGGGTGTTTGGATGGATGAATGGATGTTTAGATAGATGGATGGATGGGTGTTTGGATGGATGAATGGATGTTTAGATGGATGGATGGATGGATGTTTTGATACAGATGTATGTATGTATGGATGGATGGATGGATGGATGGATTTTTAGATTGATTGATGGATGGTTGGATGGATGGATGGATGGATGAATTTTTAGATGGATGGATGGATGGATGGATGGATGGATGAATTTTTAGATGGATGGATGGATGGATTTTTAGATGGATGGATGGATGGATGGATGGATGAATTTTTAGATGGATGGATGGATGGATGGATTTTTAGATGGATGGATGGATTTTTAGATGGATGGATGGATGGATGGATGAATTTTTAGATGGATGGATGAATGGATGGATTTTTAGATGGATGGATGGATGGATGAATGGATGGATGGATTTTTAGATGGATGGATGGATGGATGAATGGATGGATGGATTTTTAGATTGATTGATGGATGGTTGGATGGATGGATGGATGGATGGATGAATGGATGGATGAATTTTTAGATGGATGGATGGATGGATGAATTTTTAGATGGATGGATGGATGAATTTTTAGATGGATGGATGGATGGATTTTTAGATGGATGGATGGGTGGATTTTTAGATTGATTGATGGATGGTTGGATGGATGGATGGATGGATGGATGAATGGATGGATGAATTTTTAGATGGATAGATGGATGGATGGATTTTTAGATTGATTGATGGATGGTTGGATGGATGGATGGATGGATGAATTTTTAGATGGATGGATGGATGAATTTTTAGATGGATGGATGGATGGATGGATGGATGAATTTT
>JAUCMX010000026.1:866121-876121 GCA_033459395.1 Hemibagrus guttatus | reverse complement strand
AGAAGCTAGCATCATCATGCTAGGCTAACATCACAGTGCATTATTTGACATTATTGCAGTTCCAAAAATTGATGGGTGGAGCTTTATGAACAATGCAAGTCTAAAAACACCTAGCATTAGTGTGGCTTTGCTAACTAGGTTGCTAGCATGCCCTGACTCATACACACAACACTCTATGCTGCACTTTTACACTTCACCTTCTTTAATGACTAAAGTTCTACTTCAGGAGCTCAGACTGCGATGCTAATTATGCTAAACCGAAAAAGCAAAAGCAGCTGGTGTGGTGATTTGCACTTCCTGCCCCTGAGCATTGTGGGTAAAAGGCATTGAGGTGCCATGAAAATCCTCATGCTGGCTTCTTTCAGCAGCTTGAGGAAAAACGAGGAGGTTTTTCCCAGTGTGATGGATTGCTGCCTGTGTCACTCACTCACACACACACACACACACACACACACCCCACACACACACACACACACACACACAGCTGATGACACCTCCACTCACACGAGACAGACGGGGGGCTGCGCTGTAAATTAATGTCATTTTCTTTCCCTCGGCTTTTGTTCGAGTCGAGAGAAAACAGTGGAGCAGGTGGAAGGTGCAACACGCACACACACATGTGAGTGAGTGTGTGTATGCTGTGCGAGGCATGTAGGAGAACATTCATTCATTCTTTGTCTACCGCTTATCCGATCTATTCTCGGGTCACGGGGAGCCTGTGCCTATCTCAGGCGTCATTGGGCATCAAGGCAGGATACACCCTGGACAGAGTGCCAACCCATCACAGGGCGCACACACACACACTCTCATTCACTCACACACTATGGACAATTTAGAGATGCCAATCAACCTACCATGCATGTCTTTGGACCGGGGGAGGAAGCCGGAGTACCCGGAGGAAATCCCCAAGGCACGGGGAGAACATGCAAACTCCACACACACGGTGGAGGCGGGAATCGAACCCCCAACCCTGGAGGTGTGAGGCAAACGTGCTAACCACTAAGCCACCGTGCTCCCTGGAGGAGAACAGAAAGACGTAATTAACGATAAACCCAGCAAAAAACAACAACTGTAGACTGAAAAACCGCTGAACTCTGAGCTAATCACTGCTCCGTTAGCTTCCCGCCGTACGTGACGCGTTGAGAGCGCGGAGGCAGATGTGACAATGCTTCATTGAGCTGAATGAGTCACGCTGAGGATTCAGACAGACGCCCAGGAAGAAGAAAGATGCGGGACATCACTGGTTTCTGAGCGCTAACCTGTACATCCCGCCAGTCCAATCACACGCTCTGACCTGGGGTCAGTTACTAACACTCATTTAAACCACACTGATTAGCATTATCTGATTACAGGAGCTCTTTTCTCACTCAAGAAATAGAGCAGCTTTAATAATAATAATAAAACCCAAGACTTATGACACTCACATTCCGGTGATTCATTCACATGAATCACTTCAGGAGTCATCATCATTAAAGTCTGAATCGAATCAGGAATCATTAGTTTTTTTTTTCATTAAATTAATTTAAAAGCTAACTTACTATGTAACCTACTAATGAGTAAGTAAATTAATAAATAAATAAAAATTATAGGCCGCTGCTCTGAGGCCGCTGTTCTGAGTCTGTCTCTAAAAATAGCAAGTGATATTTTCATCCTTTTCTGTGGAGGAATAAAATAAAACGTCTGCATGTCTGTTACAGCAACCTTCAGGAATTTGGCAGATGTGTAGATGTGTTCAGCCTCACGCCAACTTCTCTCCCAGCTTCCTACTAGAAAAATACACGTTTATCACCTACTGTGTGTGTGTGAGTGTGTCTGTGTGTGTGTGTGTGTGTGTGTCTCCATCCATGCTTTACTGATGTTAAAGTCTTATGTCGTAGAGCATCTAAGAGATGGCAAACATATTTTTTGCCTTTTTGTATTTTGTATTTTGAATCCCTAGTTGAATCACGAGAATATAATTTACATTTCTAGTTGAAATGCGTCATTAGATTTGGATTTTTTGTTGAATCACAAGTTATTAAATTTCAATACTGAGTTGAATCATGAGTCATTAGATATGAATCTCTAGTTGAATCACAAGTCACAAGATTTTATTACTGAGTTGAATCATGAGTCATTGGATTTGAATCTCTATTTGAATCATGAGTCATTCAATTTGATTCTCTAGTTAAAATCATGAGACACTAGATTTGAAGTTCTAGGTGAATCATGAGTCATTAGATTTGAATTTGCAGCTGAATCTTGAGTCATTAAATTTGAATCTCTAATTGAACCATGAGTCATATATTTGAATTTCTAGTTGAAACACGAGTCATTAAATTTGAATGCAGAGTTGATTCATGAGTCATTAGATTTGAATTTCTACCCGAATCATGAGAGTCATTGGTTTAACATTTTGTACATCATTTTGATGACGGAGTTTTAATATTTTTAAGGCTAATTAAGTTCTAAAGCAGATAAGAAAATGCCAGAGTCTGATCTGAGGTCAGTGATCAGATTACCTACAGCCATAATTAGCAAATTAGCTTCACGCTTCTGCTGCCTATACATTAGTTTAGTGGTGACACGGTTTAGCATAATAACCTCGGTTCAGTTCCGTCTCAGAGCCAAATGTTGAATTTTCTACTCACTTATGGCCTTCATCAGGATCATCAGCGGCGTCTCGAGCGTCTTGAGCTTCTCGAGCGTCTCCTGCACCGAAAAACACTTGATTGCGTTTGGAACACAGCCCAAAGGAGTTCGGTCTATTTGGGTCAAATTTACCAAACATATGTTGGTCCTGAGGAAAAGTAATCACACTGCAGTGAGGGGTAAATTGTAGTCTTCAGGTGCACACACACACACACACACACACACACACACACACACACACACACACACACACCCCGCACGAAGAGGCGCCTCAGTCAGCCATGTCTGGAGCTCAGCAGATCGGTGCGAGGGGAAATGACTGGAATATTTTCATTTCACAGGTCACAGTGTAGCGTGTGTGTGTGTGTGTGTGTGTGAGTGTGTGTGTGTGTGTGTGTGTGTGTGTGTGTGTGTGTGTGTGTGTGTTAAAAGTCTTAATAGCCATGTCTCTTTCAAGATTGTGTAGATGCTGATGTTTGTGGCCCAGGCCTAGCTTTTCACATGTAAGGCTAGTGCTAGCATTAGCCTGAGGCTAGACTATATGTTTAAGGGCTAGACTATATCTAGCTTTAGAGCTGAAGTGTGATAACACTGGAGAACAATCCTGGCATTAGCACCTAGCTTACCAAGCAGGAGCAGTGCGTGCTCAGGGTGTGTTAGTGCTAACAAGGGCATCCCTGCAGGGATGAGAGGAACTCTGGATTCGAACCGTCACAGACACACAGACACCAGCAGCAGCGCTAGCGCTCGGTATTTTTAGCCTGTGAAGAGGATGACAGTATGTGTAAAACACAGAGCACAGGGCCGAGTCTTCGAGCTCCTCTCTGATCCGGAAGCATCTGTCGCTCTGAGAGACGGCCGTACCAGCCTGGAGCGCTGGGACATCACGTTGTGCGATGACATCACGCCACCACTGTCAAAAAAACTGACGCCCCGGCCAGCGTGTGGCCCTTCTGCCTCAAGAAAAAAGTTTCTGACTAGAATGTGTCACACACTCGCACACTCACGCTCCGAACCCAGCTTCAGGTCCTACGCTGACGGGAGATTAAACGCGAGTCGGCCGGATTTCAGACGTTTTGACAGCGTAAGAAAAATGAGGCTGCTCTGGTGAGCGGAGAGAGATCATTTTTCAGCAGCTAACGCGGCAGAGGTGAGGTGGGTCCTGGCAGGCGGGTGGAGGTCAGAGATGAGACCCGACTCTAGAGAGAACACGGCCACGGCAGGAGACGTGCGTCCGGCACGATATCCGAGACCAGAGCGAAGGAAGAACTCTCTGGCGGTTAATGGAGTGGGAAACCAGACACGCTGCGCTGTTTCCTGTTTCTAAACATTTCCCACATGATGAACGCCGCCGTGTCGGTTAGGAGACTTCACAGAGAAATAACTCACAAACATTCTGCACTGAAGAAGTAAACACAAACTCAGCTTCATTAAGGGTGCCAATAGTTTTGAACGGGTTAAAACTATAAAATTCATTAAACACATGAATTATAAGAAAAGCTCTCTCTTCTTTCTCTCTCTCTCTCTTTCTCTCCTTCTCTGTCTGTTTGTCTGTCTGTCTCTCTCTCCTTCTCTTTGTCTGTCTGTCTCTCTCTCTCTCTCGCCCTCTTTTTCTGTCTGTCTCTCTCTCTGTCTGTCTGTCTGTCGCTCTCCCTCTCTTTCTCTGTCTGACTGTCTGTCTGTCTCTCTTCCTCTCTTTCTCTGTCTGACTGTGTCTGTCTGTCTCTCTCCCTTTCTCTTTCTCTGTCTCTCTCTCTCTCTCTCTGTCTGTCTGTCTGTCTCTCTGTCTCTCTGTCTGTCTGTCTGTCTCTCTCTCTCTCTCTCTCTCTCTCTCTCTCTCTCTCTCTCTCTCTCTCTCTCTCTCTCTCTCTCTCTTTCTCTCTCTCTCTCTCTTATTCAAATCTATTCGTCTGCAGTGTGTCGGAGCATGAAGGCTAAGTTCAGCATCCAGGGGGACGAGAGATGGATAAGCTGGAAGTCCACTAATCTATCGTACACACAGTATCAGCACACACACTGACCGGCGGGGTTCAGCCTGTAGTCCACTCAGTGTGTGTGTGTGTGTGTGTGTGTGTGTGTGTGTGTGTGTGTGTTTGTCCCATAGCAACAACCTCTAAAGTTTATATTTACTTGTTCAGCAGGAGATTTTATCCAGAGACATTCATAAATGAGGGCACAAAGAGCTGTGTAGGGGTTAGGGGTTAGGCGTTAGGAGTTAGGGGTTAGGAGTTAGAGGTTAGGGGTTAGAGGTTAGGGGTTAGGAGTTAGGAGTTAGGGGTTAGGCGTTAGGCGTTAGGGGTTAGGCGTTAGAGGTTAGGGGTTAGGCGTTAGGGGTTAGGGGTTAGAGGTTAAGAGTTAGAGGTTAGGGGTTAGGCGTTAGGGGTTAGGGGTTAGAGGTTAGGCGTTAGGGGTTAGGCGTTAGGGGTTAGGGGTTAGGAGTTAGGGGTTAGGGGTTAGGAGTTAAGAGTTAGGGGTTAGGCGTTAGAGGTTAGGGGTTAGAGGTTAGGAGTTAGGGGTTAGGAGTTAGGGGTTAGGGGTTAGAGGTTAGGGGTTAGGAGTTAGGAGTTAGGGTTAGGAGTTAGGGGTTAGGCGTTAGAGGTTAGGGGTTAGGGGTCAGGGGTTAGGAGTTAGGGGTTAGGGGTTAAGAGTTAGGAGTTAGGAGTTAGGGGTTAGGCGTTAGAGGTTAGGGGTTAGAGGTTAGGAGTTAGGGGTTAGGAGTTAGGGGTTAGGGGTTAAGAGTTAGGGGTTAGGAGTTAGGGGTTAGGCGTTAGAGGTTAGGGGTTAGAGGTTAGGAGTTAGGGGTTAGGGGTTAGGGGTTAGGGGTTAAGAGTTAGGGGTTAGGAGTTAGGGGTTAGGCGTTAGAGGTTAAGGGTTAGAGGTTAGGAGTTAGGGGTTAGGGGTTAGGAGTTAGGGGTTAGGCATTAGGCATTAGAGGTTAGGGGTTAGGAGTTAGGGTTAGGAGTTAGAGATTAGGGGTTAGGCGTTAGGGGTAAGGAGTTAGGGGTTAGGAGTTAGGGGTTAGGCATTAGAGGTTAGGGGTTAGAGGTTAGGGGTTAGGGGTTAGGGGTCAGGAGTTAGGGGTTAGGCGTTAGGGTTAGGAGTTAGGGGTTAGGGGTTAGGAGTTAGGGGTTAGGTGTTAGAGGTTAATACATGAACACATCGTTGTGATGAATGGAGGATCTCTAGTAGAACAGAACAGTTCAGTGGGCGTGTCTTCATGGCTATATATGGACTCAACAACACACACCTTAAACACACATCAACACACACTTTACCACACGATGGTGATGAAGTTATTACCTGACTCAGGGCATTGTGAGTGGAGATTTTGTGTGTGTGTGTGTGTGTGTGTGTGTGTGTGTGTGTGTGTGTGTGTGTGTGTGTGTGTGTGTATGTGTGGATAGCAGGAGGCTAGAGATGTTAGCTTTGAAATGCTAATCCATGGCTGATGTGGTGCAGGATTTCCCTGACAACTTCAAAGTGCATCTATGAGTGAAGGGATGGATCAGAGAGCTCACAGAGCTGGGAGTGTGTGTGTGTGTGTGTGTGTGTGTGTGTGTGTGTGTGTGTGTGTGTGTGTGTGTGTGTGTGTGTGTTTGAGAGGCCTCAGGTACAATATCCAGACTCCTGAATAGATTTTATAAATCAGAGTTGGTTCTAAAATCTGATTGGCTGAGGAACGTACACATCTCTGTGATTGAGCTGTTACTATGGAAACGATGTCCTATCAGCGGTCATTAGTATAAAACTGCATTACGGTCAGAGCTGCTGTTACAGGGAATTAATCAATACCTGATCCACCAATCAGAACACAGGATTCAAGAGGAGAGTTTAACACAGAAACAACTCATTATAACTGAGGAGCAGAGCATGCTGGGTAATCCAGCAAGGAGAGAGAGAGAACACACACACACACGGATGGATGAGGGTGATGACAGGGGTCATGATGGACAGTTCAATGTTTATCACTCACCTTCTGGAAAAACACACACACACACACATACACACACACACACACACACACAGTGATGAAAGGAAACAGAGAGCAGGTTGAAAGGGTGCAGAAGTAAATAATAATAATAATAATAATAATAATAATAATAATAATAATAATAATAATAATAATGATAATAATAATAATAATAATAATAATAATAATAATAATAATGTGAAAAATTAGGGGAGCACGGTGGCTTAGTGGTTAGCACGTTTGCCTCACACCTCCAGGGTTGGGGGTTCGATTCCCGCCTCCACCGTGTGTGTGGAGTTTGCATGTTCTCCCCGTGCCTCGGGGGTTTCCTCCGGGTACTCCGGTTTCCTCCCCCAGTCCAAAGACATGCACTGTAGGTTTATTGGCATCTCTAAATTGTCCATAGTGTGTGAGTGTGTGTGCCCTGTGATGGGTTGGCACTCTGTCCAGGGTGTATCCTGCCTTGATGCCCAATGACGCCTGAGATAGGCACAGGCTCCCCGTGACCCGAGAATAGATCGGATTAGACAATGAATGGAAAAAATTAAGGGCTGTGAAAAGATGAAAAGAGAAGAGAAGAGGAGAAGGAAGGAAGAAAAGAGAAAGAAAGAAGTAGAAGATAGACAAAATGTGTTTGTGTGTTACTTTGTGTTGTGCTTGTGTGAGAGAGAGTGTGTGTGTGAGTGTGAGTGTTGGTGTAATGCACATCCTAACACAGTACTCTCTCCTCTGCAGCAGTGTGTGTGTGTGTGTGTGTGTGTGTGAGTTTAATCAGTAATTAAAGCTCCATTACAACGTTTGCAAAGTCGACGCTGAAACACGGACAAACCCATAAAGAGCGTAACGAGAGAGACGAGCGGTCGATACGCTCCGACCCTGACCGCTTGTGTGTTTGAAAACACAACACTTCAGCGTGTTGTTGATGCCTCATTAGGCTGAGAGAAAGAGAGAGAGAGAGAGAGAGAGAGAGAGAGAGAGATTTCCAGAACTCTGCTAATGACATTTTGATTAGCGACCCTGTCGTATACCTGGGTCATTTTGTTCTACGCTCATTTACAACCTAAATGATTCAGCTATCACACACACACACACACACACACACACACACACACACACACACACACACACACACGGGTCAGTAAATGAACAGAAATTTTTTTGACGTTTACATTTTTGAGTTCTATTTCATTCAAATCTAAGCACTTTTCTAATTACAATTCTCCCCTTATTAAAGAAAGACATGTTTTTGTTAAACTTCAGAGAAACAAGTCAGTTCCTGACTCACTGTCTCTCTATTCTCTCTCTCTCTTCAGCTATAAACACTCGTCCCCTCAGCAGTCTCTCTCTATTCTCTCTCTCTCTTCAGCTATAAACACTCGTCCCCTCAGCAGTCTCTCTCTATTCTCTCTCTCTCTTCAGCTATAAACACTCGTCCCCTCAGCAGTCTCTCTCTATTCTCTCTCTCTTCAGCTATAAACACTCGTCCCCTCAGCAGTCTCTCTCTATTCTCTCTCTCTCTTCAGCTATAAACACTCGTCCCCTCAGCAGTCTCTCTCTATTCTCTCTCTCTCTTCAGCTATAAACACTCGTCCCCTCAGCAGTCTCTCTCTATTCTCTCTCTCTCTTCAGCTATAAACACTCGTCCCCTCAGCAGTCTCTCTCTATTCTCTCTCTCTCTTCAGCTATAAACACTCGTCCCCTCAGCAGTCTCTCTCTATTCTCTCTCTCTCTTCAGCTATAAACACTCGTCCCCTCAGCAGTCTCTCTCTATTCTCTCTCTCTCTTCAGCTATAAACACTCGTCCCCTCAGCAGTCTCTCTCTATTCTCTCTCTCTCTTCAGCTATAAACACTCGTCCCCTCAGCAGTCTCTCTCTATTCTCTCTCTCTTCAGCTATAAACACTCGTCCCCTCAGCAGTCTCTCTCTATTCTCTCTCTCTCTTCAGCTATAAACACTCGTCCCCTCAGCAGTCTCTCTCTATTCTCTCTCTCTCTTCAGCTATAAACACTCGTCCCCTCAGCAGTCTCTCTCTATTCTCTCTCTCTCTTCAGCTATAAACACTCGTCCCCTCAGCAGTCTCTCTCTATTCTCTCTCTCTCTTCAGCTATAAACACTCGTCCCCTCAGCAGTCTCTCTCTATTCTCTCTCTCTCTTCAGCTATAAACACTCGTCCCCTCAGCAGTCTCTCTCTATTCTCTCTCTCTTCAGCTATAAACACTCGTCCCCTCAGCAGTCTCTCTCTATTCTCTCTCTCTCTTCAGCTATAAACACTCGTCCCCTCAGCAGTCTCTCTCTATTCTCTCTCTCTCTTCAGCTATAAACACTCGTCCCCTCAGCAGTCTCTCTCTATTCTCTCTCTCTCTTCAGCTATAAACACTCGTCCCCTCAGCAGTCTCTCTCTATTCTCTCTCTCTCTTCAGCTATAAACACTCGTCCCCTCAGCAGTCTCTCTCTATTCTCTCTCTCTCTTCAGCTATAAACACTCGTCCCCTCAGCAGTCTCTCTCTATTCTCTCTCTCTCTTCAGCTATAAACACTCGTCCCCTCAGCAGTCTCTCTCTATTCTCTCTCTCTCTTCAGCTATAAACACTCGTCCCCTCAGCAGTCTCTCTTTATTCTCTCTCTCTTCAGCTATAAACACTCGTCCCCTCAGCAGTCTCTCTTTATTCTCTCTCTCTTCAGCTATAAACACTCGTCCCCTCAGCAGTCTCTCTCTATTCTCTCTCTCTTCAGCTATAAACACTCGTCCCCTCAGCAGTCTCTCTCTATTCTCTCTCTCTCTTCAGCTATAAACACTCGTCCCCTCAGCAGTCTCTCTCTATTCTCTCTCTCTCTTCAGCTATAAACACTCGTCCCCTCAGCAGTCTCTCTCTATTCTCTCTCTCTCTTCAGCTATAAACACTCGTCCCCTCAGCAGTCTCTCTTTATTCTCTCTCTCTTCAGCTATAAACACTCGTCCCCTCAGCAGTCTCTCTTTATTCTCTCTCTCTTCAGCTATAAACACTCGTCCCCTCAGCAGTCTCTCTCTATTCTCTCTCTCTTCAGCTATAAACACTCGTCCCCTCAGCAGTCTCTCTCTATTCTCTCTCTCTCTTCAGCTATAAACACTCGTCCCCTCAGCAGTCTCTCTCTATTCTCTCTCTCTCTTCAGCTATAAACACTCATCCCCTCAGCAGTCTCTCTCTATTTTCTCTCTCTCTTCAGCTATAAACACTCGTCCCCTCAGCAGTCTCTCTTTATTCTCTCTCTCTTCAGCTATAAACACTCGTCCCCTCAGCAGTCTCTCTCTATTCTCTCTCTCTCTTCAGCTATAAACACTCGTCCCCTCAGCAGTCTCTCTCTATTCTCTCTCTCTTCAGCTATAAACACTCGTCCCCTCAGCAGTCTCTCTCTATTCTCT
>JAUCMX010000026.1:858621-861121 GCA_033459395.1 Hemibagrus guttatus | reverse complement strand
GTGTGTAGCAGCAGTGTGTAGCAGTGTGTATCAGTGTGTAGCAGTGTGTAGCAGCAGTGTGTAGCAGTGTGTAGCAGCAGTGTGTAACAGTGTGTAACAGTGTGTAGCAGCAGTGTGTAGCATTGTGTAGCAGTGTGTAGCAGCAGTGTGTAGCATTGTGTAGCAGTGTGTAGCAGCAGTGTGTAGCAGTGTGTGGCAGTGTGTAGCAGCAGTGTGTAGCAGTGTGTAGCAGCAATGTGTAGCAGTGTGTAGCAGTGTGTAGCAGCATGTGTAGCAGTGTGTGTAGCAGCAGTGTGTGGCAGTGTGTAGCGGCAGTGTGTGAGGCAGTGTGTAGCAGCAGTGTGTGGCAGTGTGTAGCAGCAGTGTGTGAGGCAGTGTGTAGCAGCAGTGTGTAGGCAGTGTGTAGCAGCAGTGTGTAGCAGTGTGTAGCAGTGTGTAGCAGCAGTGTGTAGCAGTGTGTAGCAGCAGTGTGTAGCAGTGTGAAACAGTGTGTAGCAGTGTGTAGCCAGTGTGTAGCAGTGTGTAGCAGTGTGTAGCAGCAGTGTGTAGCAGTGTGTAGCAGCAGTGGGGAGGCAGTGTGTAGCAGCAGTGTGTGAGGCAGTGTGTAGCGCAGTGTGTAGCAGTGTGTAGCAGTGTGTAGCAGCAGTGTGTAGCAGTGTGTATCAGTGTGTAGCAGTGTGTAGCAGCAGTGTGTAGCAGTGTGTAGCAGCAGTGTGTAACAGTGTGTAGCAGTGTGTAGCAGCAGTGTGTAGCAGTGTGTAGCAGTGTGTAGCAGCAGTGTGTAGCATTGTGTAGCAGTGTGTAGCAGCAGTGTGTAGCATTGTGTAGCAGCGTGTAGCAGCAGTGTGTAGCAGTGTGTAGCAGTGTGTGGCAGTGTGTAGCAGCAGTGTGTAGCAGTGTGGGGCAGTGTGTAGCAGCAGTGTGTAGCAGTGTGTAGCAGCAGTGTGTAGCAGTGTGTAGCAGTGTGTAGCAGCAGTGTGTAGCAGTGTGTAGCAGCAGTGTGTGGCAGTGTGTAGCAGCAGTGTGTGAGGCAGTGTGTAGCAGCAGTGTGTGAGGCAGTGTGTAGCAGCAGTGTGTGGCAGTGTGTAGCAGCAGTGTGTGGGCAGTGTGTAGCAGCATGTGTGAGGCAGTGTGTAGCAGCAGTGTGTGGCAGTGTGTAGCAGCAGTGTGTAGCAGTGTGTAGCAGCAGTGTGTGGCAGTGTGTAGCAGCAGTGTGTGAGGCAGTGTGTAGCAGCAGTGTGTGAGGCAGTGTGTAGCAGCAGTGTGTAGCAGTGTGTAGCAGTGTGTAGCAGCAGTGTGTAGCAGTGTGTATCAGTGTGTATCAGTGTGTAGCAGCAGTGTGTATCAGTGTGTATCAGTGTGTAGCAGCAGTGTGTAGCAGTGTGTAGCAGCAGTGTGTAACAGTGTGTAGCAGTGTGTAGCAGCAGTGTGTAGCAGTGTGTAGCAGTGTGTAGCAGCAGTGTGTAGCATTGTGTAGCAGTGTGTAGCAGCAGTGTGTAGCATTGTGTAGCAGTGTGTAGCAGCAGTGTGTAGCAGTGTGTAGCAGCAGTGTGTGAGGCAGTGTGTAGCAGCAGTGTGTGGGGCAGTGTGTAGCAGCAGTGTGTAGCAGTGTGTAGCAGTGTGTAGCAGCAGGTGTAGCAGTGTGTATCAGTGTGTAGCAGTATGTAGCAGCAGTGTGTAGCAGTGTGTAGCAGCAGTGTGTAACAGTGTGTAGCAGTGTGTAGCAGCAGTGTGTAGCAGTGTGTAGCAGTGTGTAGCAGCAGTGTGTAGCATTGTGTAGCAGTGTGTAGCAGCAGTGTGTAGCAGTGTGTAGCAGTGTGTGGCAGTGTGTAGCAGCAGTGTGTAGCAGTGTGTGGCAGTGTGTAGCAGCAGTGTGTAGCAGTGTGTAGCAGCAGTGTGTAGCAGCAGTGTGTAGCAGTGTGTGGCCGTGTGTAGCAGCAGTGTGTAGCAGTGTGTAGCAGCAGTGTGTAGCAGTGTGTAGCAGCAGTGTGTGGCAGTGTGAGCAGCAGTGTGTAGCAGTGTGTAGCAGTGTGTAGCAGCAGTGTGTAGCAGTGTGTAGCAGCAGTGTGGGGCAGTGTGTAGCAGTGTGTAGCAGTGTGTAGCAGCAGTGTGTAGCAGCAGTGTGTGGCAGTGTGTGGCAGCAGTGTGTGGCAGTGTGTAGCAGCAGTGTGTAGCAGTGTGTAGCAGCAGTGTGTAGCAGTGTGTAGCAGTGTGTAGCAGCAGTGTGTAGCAGTGTGTAGCAGTGTGTAGCAGCAGTGTGTAGCAGTGTGTAGCAGCAGTGTGTAGCAGTGTGTAGCAGTGTGTAGCAGTGTGTGTGGCAGTGTGTAGCAGCAGTGTGTAGCAGTGTGTGGCAGTGTGTAGCAGCAGTGTGTAGCAGTGTGTAGCAGCAGTGTGTAGCAGCAGTGTGTAGCAGTGTGTGGCAGTGTGTAGCAGCAGTGTGTAGCAGTGTGTAGCAGCAGTGTGTGAGGCAGTGTGTAGCAGCAGTGTGTGAGGCAGTGTG
>JAUCMX010000026.1:848621-851121 GCA_033459395.1 Hemibagrus guttatus | reverse complement strand
CTTCAGAAGAAGAGTATCAGTGCAGTGGAACGATCCATTCAGAACATTCCGATTTAAATCCTAGTGAAACCTTATGGAACGATCCATTCAGAAAACTCCGATTTAAATCCTCGTGAAACCTTACGGAACGATCCATTCAGAACATTCCGATTTAAATCCTAGTGAAACCCTGCGGAACGATCCATTCAGAACATTCCGATTCAAATCCTAGTGAAACCTTACGGAACGATCCATTCAGAACACTCCGATTTAAATCCTAGTGAAACCTTACGGAACGATCCATTCAGAACACTCCGATTTAAATCCTAGTGAAACCTTACGGAACGATCCATTCAGAACATTCCGATTTAAATCCTAGTGAAACCTTACGGAACGATCCATTCAGAACATTCCGATTTAAATCCTAGTGAAACCTTACGGAACGATCCATTCAGAACATTCCGATTTAAATCCTAGTGAAACCTTACGGAACGATCCATTCAGAACATTCCGATTTAAATCCTAGTGAAACCTTACGGAACGATCCATTCAGAACACTCCGATTTAAATCCTAGTGAAACCTTACGGAACGATCCATTCAGAACATTCCGATTTAAATCCTAGTGAAACCTTACGGAACGATCCATTCAGAACATTCCGATTTAAATCCTAGTGAAACCTTACGGAACGATCCATTCAGAACATTCCGATTTAAATCCTAGTGAAACCTTACGGAACGATCCATTCAGAACATTCCGATTTAAATCCTAGTGAAACCTTACGGAACGATCCATTCAGAACATTCCGATTTAAATCCTAGTGAAACCTTACGGAACGATCCATTCAGAACATTCCGATTTAAATCCTAGTGAAACCTTACGGAACGATCCATTCAGAACATTCCGATTTAAATCCTAGTGAAACCTTACGGAACGATCCATTCAGAACATTCCGATTTAAATCCTAGTGAAACCTTACGGAACGATCCATTCAGAACATTCCGATTTAAATCCTAGTGAAACCTTACGGAACGATCCATTCAGAACATTCCGATTTAAATCCTAGTGAAACCTTACGGAACGATCCATTCAGAACATTCCGATTTAAATCCTAGTGAAACCTTATGGAACGATCCATTCAGAACATTCCGATTTAAATCCTAGTGAAACCTTACGGAACGATCCATTCAGAACACTCCGATTTAAATCCTAGTGAAATCTTACGGAACGATCCATTCAGAACACTCCGATTTAAATCCTAGTGAAATCTTACGGAACGACCTGAGGAGCGCTGTGTACAGGAGATACGCTCCATATCTGAGACAGCTTCTATTTCAGTGTGGAAAAGTGGAAGAAAACCTCCAGATGAAGATGTAGAGTGAGTAGATGGTTATGTTCTACCTACTGGTGCTGTCTGTGTGCTAACTGTGCAACCAGTTTTTTTTATTTCAGTTTTAATAGAAGGTTTTTGACTTGAATGTTATTGTAAAGTGAAGGTGTGAACTTCACTCTGGTGATTTGAACATTCTGAATGCGCTCTGTTCAGTGCACTACATGACCAAAAACGAGCCATTTGAGACATGTCCTGGTTCACTCTCAACCCTGAGACAACACTGCCCCCTACAGGCCACTGCAGGACACAGCAACAGCGTGATGTTTCTTATTAAATTCACCTGAGTGACTTCTCTTCAGACTCTGCACTCGATATTAGCGAACCGGACAGAAACTGAGCCTTAAAGTGCTTTCCATGACGGACTGATAGACAGAAAGAGAGAGACACAGAAAGACAAATGTATTGAAATCATTTTTATTATCAGTTACAAGCTTCCATTATTAGTGACAGGATTGTAGCAGTCATGCTAAGTCAGTTAGCTGGTTTCGGTTAGCATTAGCGTCTCACAGAGCTAAAGGTAAACACGAACAATTCAGTCTTCCACACAGCCACAAAATATTAACTTTATAAATTTAGTTTAATATTTTGGTTGATTTTCTTTCTGATTAAATTAATTAGCCGTGTGATTTGCAAATTTATTTATTTATCAAGTGGCAGAAAAATCACATCTCACTCAGATTGGAGTCTTTTATATCTGTGGGCTGTTTGTTATGTTGCACACAGAAATATAAAATATTACTAAAATTCATTCATTTTAGGGAAAGTTTTTCTGTGGTTTTATATGTTCCAGTCTCTACATTCATTTTGTTTATTTAATTTTCATAAAAATAAATAAAGGTTAGAAAATATGAAAATATGGTTATCAGATATACTCAGCTAAAAAGAAATTTGATTTCAGCTCAGTGTAAGACATTTAAAACCAGTTAAATCCAGTCAGTACAATGTAATTCAAACTAGTAACACAAGTCAAAACCAGTCAGAACAACCCAGTCAAATCTAACTAACAGTCAGAACAAGATAAAGCCAGTCAGAACCGGTCAGATTCAGAGAAAACCAGTCAGAACCAGATAAAACCAGTCAAACTGTGCAAACCAAACCAGATCAGAGTAAAAATAAAACCAGTCAGAAC
>JAUCMX010000026.1:818621-846121 GCA_033459395.1 Hemibagrus guttatus | reverse complement strand
AAAGTGCTTGTGCAGAATTGTATGCAGTGTTGTTATTAGACTAGAACTCCGAGTATGTGTGTGTGTGTGTGTGTGTGTGTGTGTGTGTGTGTGTGTGTGTGTGTGTGTGTGTAACAGGAAGTGTGTGATGCTGAATGCTAATAAGTGTGTGTTTTGTCTTAGCAGGCATGTTGTTAAGGCTGAATGAATACTGATTACACTACATTGTGTGTGTGTGTGTGTGTGTGTGTGTGTGTGTGTGTGTGATGTGTGTGTGTGTGCAGGTTTGAAGCACTGCTGCTGATTGGTCAGCTGTGAGTCCATTTGTGACATCATCAGGGTCAGACATATTCTAGAACATTCTTACTTTGATTTAGAGAAATACAAATGTAAAAAGTTTGAAAAATGGGAAAAAACCCCAATAATAATAATAATAATAATAATAATAATAATAATAATAATAATAATAATAATAATAATAATAATAATGCCTAAAAAATTAATACATAAATATATGTTAATAATATTCTTAAATTTATTCTGTTTTAATTATTTTATTTCAAAAAAATGAAAAGAACTGGAGAGGAAAAGAGCTTCTCTTCTCTTCTCTCCTTTCCTCTCCTCTCCTCCTCCTCTCTTCTCTTCTCCTTTCATCCTTACTCATTTCTTCTTTCCGTCTGTCTTTTATCTCATATTTTTATTCCATTTGCTCTCTTTTTCAGCCTCATTAAGTTCTGACGAAACAAACATTTGTCCTCATTTGACCCGTGTGTGTGTGTGTGTGTGTGTGTGTGTGTGTGTGTGTGTGTGTGTGCGTGTGTGTGTGTGTGTTTCTGTGTGTGCGGTCCAGGAGAAGAACTGCACTATTGTTTGTACGCTGCTGTCCATATGATGGAGGGCCCAGTGCATGCTGGGATAGTGGCGGCGGTGTAGGAACACAAGAAGCTGTTTTCACAATCACATGCTCTCATTGACTCCTACTGCACTGTACACACACACACACACACACACACACACACACACACACACACACACATCCCAGAGCAAAACCACAACAAACCAAGCTATGAATAAAATCTCAGACTGTAGCAGTTTCATTGTTTTAATATATTTCCATATAACAAAATATTTGAATGTGTGAACTTGACTCATTTGTACTGTGTAGTGTGTGGTTTATGGTGTGTACTGTGTGGTGTGTAGTGTGTATTGTGTGGTGTGTACTGTGTGGTGTGTAGCATGTATTGTATAGTGTGTAGTGTGTATTGTGTAGCATGTATTGTGCAGTGTGTAGTATGTATTGTGTGGTGTGTAGTGTGTATTGCGTGGTGTGTATTGTGTATTGTGTAGTGTGAATTGTATATTGTGTGGTCTATGGTGTGTATTGTGTAGTGTGTACTGTGTGGTGTGTAGCATGTATTGTATAGTGTGTAGTGTGTACTGTGTGGTGTGTAGTGTGTACTGTGTGGTGTGTATTATGTAGTGTGTGGTGTGTAGCATGTATTGTATAGTGTGTAGTGTGTACTGTGTGGTGTGTAGTGTGTACTGTGTGGTGTGAAGTGTGTACTGTGTGGTGTGTAGAATGTATTGTATAGTGTGTAGTGTGTATTGTGTGGTGTGTAGCGTGTATTGTGTGTTGTGTATTGTGTAGTGTGTATTGTGTGGTGTGTAGCATGTATTGTATAGTGTGTAGTGTGAATTGTGTATTGTGTGGTCTATGGTGTGTATTGTGTAGTGTGTACTGTGTGGTGTGCAGCATGTATTGTGTAGTGTGTATTGTGTGGTGTGTATTGTGTGGTGTGTAGCATGTACTGTATAGTGTGTAGTGTGTATTGTGTGGTGTGTAGCGTGTATTGTGTGGTGTGTATTGTGTAGTGTGTATTGTGTGGTGTGTAGCATGTATTGTATAGTGTGTAGTGTGTATTGTGTGGTGTGTATTGTGTGGTGTGTAGCATGTATTGTATAGTGTGTAGTGTGTATTGTGTGGTTTTTATTGTGTAGTGTGTAGAGTGTATTGTGTGGTGTGTAGTGTGTATTGTGTGGTGTGAATTGTGTGGTGTGTAGTGCGTATTGTGTGGTGTGAATTGTGTGGTGTGTAGTGCGTATTGTGTGGTGTGAATTGTGTGGTGTGTAGTGTGTATTATGTGGTGTGAATTGTGTGGTGTGTAGTGTGTGGTGTGTATTGAGTAGTTTGTATTGTGTGGTGTGTATTGTGTAGTGTGTGGTGTGTATTGAGTAGTATGTAGTGTGTAGCATGTATTGTGTGGTGTGTAGCGTGTATTCTGTGGTGTGTAGTGTGTAGTGTGTGGTCTGTGGTGTGTATTGTGTGGTGTGAATTGTGTGGTGTGTAGTGTGTATTGTGTGGTGTGTATTGTGTAGTGTGTGGTATGTATTGTGTGGTGTGTATTGTGTGATGTGTAGCATGTATTCTGTGGTGTGTAGTGTGTAATGTGTGGTGTGTAGTGTGTGGTCTGTGGTGTGTGGTCTGTGGTGTGTATTGTGTAGTGTGTACTGTGTGGTGTGTATTGTGTAGTGTGTACTGTGTGGTGTGTATTGTGTATTTTGAAGTGTGTATTTGGTAGTGTGGTGTGCAGTTTGTAGCCTGTAGTGTGTTTTGTGTAGTGTGTAGTGTTTTACATGTGGTGTGTGGTGTCTAGTGTGTATTGCATAGTGTGTGTTATGTGGTGTGTAGTGTGTATTGTGTGGTGTGTAGTGTGTATTGTGTGGTCTATGGTGTGTAGTGTGTATTGTGTGGTGTGTAGTGTGTATTGTGTGGTGTGTATTGTGTGGTGTGTAGTGTGTATTGTGTAGTGTGTATTGTGTGGCCTATGGTGTGTATTGTGTAGTGTGTACTGTGTGATGTGTAGTGTGTATTGTGTGGTGTGTAGTGTGTATTGTGTGGTGTGTAGTGTGTATTGTGTAGTGTGTTGTGTGTATTGTATAGTGTGTAGTGTGTAGTGTGTGGTGTCTATTGTGTGGTGTGTAGTGTGTATTGTGTGGTCTATGGTGTGTAGTGTGTATTGTGTGGTGTGTGTTGTGTGTAGTGTGTATTGTGTATTGTGTATTGTGTAGTGTGTGTTGTGTATTGTGTATTGTGTGGTCTATGGTGTGTATTGTGTAGTGTGTATTGTGTATTGTGTGGTCTATGGTGTGTATTGTGTAGTGTGTACTGTGTGATGTGTAGTGTGTATTGTGTGGTGTGTAGTGTGTATTGTGTAGTGTGTTGTGTGTATTGTATAGTGTGTAGTGTGTAGTGTGTGGTGTCTAGTGTGTATTGTGTAGTGTGTGGTGTGTATTGTGTGGTGTGTAGTGTGTATTGTGTGGTCTATGGTGTCTAGTGTGTATTGTGTGGTGTGTAGTGTGTATTGTGTAGTGTGTGTTGTGTGGTGTGTAGTGTGTATTGTGTATTGTGTGGTCTATGGTGTGTAGTGTGTATTGTGTGGTGTGTAGTGTGTATTGTGTAGTGTGTATTGTGTATTGTGTGGTCTATGGTGTGTATTGTGTAGTGTGTACTGTGTGATGTGTAGTGTGTATTGTGTGGTGTGTAGTGTGTATTGTGTGGTCTGTGTTGTGTATTGTGTAGTGTGTGGTGTGTAGTGTGTATTGTGTAGTGTGTGGTGTATTGTATAGTGTGTAGTGTGTGGTGTCTAGTGTGTATTGTGTAGTGTGTGGTGTGTATTGTGTGGTGTGTAGTGTGTATTGTGTGGTCTATGGTGTGTAGTGTGTATTGTGTGGTGTCTAGTGTGTATTGTGTGGTGTGTATTGTGTTGTGTGTAGTGTGTATTGTGTAGTGTGTATTGTGTAGTGTGTATTGTGTAGTGTGTGTTGTGTGGTGTGTAGTGTGTATTGTGTATTGTGTGGTCTATGGTGTGTATTGTGTGGTGTGTAGTGTGTATTGTGTGGTGTGTAGTGTGTATTGTGTAGTGTGTATTGTGTATTGTGTGGTCTATGGTGTGTATTGTGTAGTGTGTACTGTGTGATGTGTAGTGTGTATTGTGTGGTGTGTAGTGTGTATTGTGTGGTCTGTGTTGTGTATTGTGTAGTGTGTGGTGTGTAGTGTGTATTGTGTGGTGTATATTGTGTATTGTGTAGTGTATATTGTGCAGTGTGTAGTGTGTGGTGTGTATTGTGTAGTGTGGGCATACAAAGGAAAACCCTGCGGCCGCTGGAGAGGTCAAAGGCCGAATGAAACCCGCCGCGAGAGCCTCTTCGATGTACGCCTCCACGGCTTCCGATTCTGGTAGGGACAACAGGTACACCTTACACTTGGGAGGCATGGCGTTGGGGAGAAGCTCTATAGCGCAGTCCCGTTGTGGGGGGCAGGAGTTATGTGGCCCTTTCTTTGCTGAATACATTGTACAGGTCATGGTATTCTCATGGAATTATGGTATTACTGTCGGCATTCGGGATTTCACAATATGGTGACCATCGGATCAGCTCTGCTTCTTTCCAGGAAAGCACCGGGTTGTGTAGTTGCAGCTATGGAAAGCCGAGGATGATGGGGTTAGCTGGGGAGGAGGTGATGAAAAAGTGGATCTCCTAAAAATGCAGCAGCCCCAATTGGATGGTGAGCGGTCCGGTCTGTTTGGTGATGAGGCCCTTCCCGATAGGACGATTGTCTACGGCTGTCACTCGTAGAGTGGTCTTTCATGGTAGTGTAGGCAGGTAGAGGTCCTCCATGAGATGGTGGTTAATAAGGTTGACGGCTGCTCCGGAGACTACTAGGGCAGGAACTGCCAGGGATTCCTGAGCATGGTGCAGGATAACTTTGAGCGTGAGACATGATTGTCACATATTCCGTTTTACCTCGGAACTGGAAGGCCTCTCTGAACAGGTTGATATCTTGTGGCCAAAATCCCCGCTGTAGTAGCAGAGTTGAAGGCAGGCCCATTGTTGTCGTTTTTCTTGAGGCACCCGGGTTCGGCCTAGCTGCATGGGCTCTGGTGCTTTGCCTGGGTAACTCTGAAATCCGATACGAGGCTGAGGGCTGCGTGCGAAACATGCAGGTTGTCAAGGCGAATGGCAGTTGTTATATACTCCGAGAGGGTGGCATCTTGGCTCATACACGCCATTTCTGCTTGTTGTTCCACTTTGCGCTGCCAGTGTATGAAATTTGACCACATAATCCGCTGCGGAGTTGGAGCCCTGTCGTAGTTCTAGGAGCTGTACAGACACATTGCACCCTCTTGCTGGATATTCAAAGACTTCCCGAATCAGTCCCGCAAAATAATCAAAAGAGGTTTTCACCTGCAAATCGTGGTCCCAGACAGCCGTGGTGCCCAGTCTAGTGCCCTTCCTGTGAGTAGCGACAGCATGAAAGCGCATTTGGTGGTTTCTTTGCAATACATGTCCAGCTGCTGCGCGAAGAAATTGTCACCTTGACGTAAGAATCCACGACAGTGGTCTGCGGAGCCATCAAACTTTTCTGGAAGCGCCATGTACACAGATTCGCCACATGGTGATGCAGGAACAGAAGGGAGGGTCTCCAGTGCTGGCAAAGGTCACAGTAGTTGTTAGTTGGCTGTCTGAAATGCCGCAATCTGCTTCTGGTAAGTGTGGAGAATAGCTTCCTGGTGAGCCATTATTTGCTGGCGGTACGTTGTCTCCACTGGTGAAGTAATCTGTAACATACTTTCAGAGGCGGAGGATTGATACATATGCAGAGAATAGTAACAATCCGAGGGTGTAGGCGGAGAATCAGAAACCGGAATAATCGTGCAGAGGTGAAAAACTGGAAATGCGAATACTAACAAGGCAAACGGATCCGAAACACTAAGGTAAGAGACAAACACCAAAACACGAGGCAAAAGGTCAAAGCTAGGAGTACATAAACGAGGGTAAACAAAGCAAACGGCTTAGGAAGTCATGAGGAGCTTTACTTCGCGATGTAGCATCGTGCTAGCACTGCTTATAAGTCCGTAAAACCCCGGAACTGTACCTTGTGGGTGACGCTAAAACTCAGGAGAGGGCTCCCTCTGGTGGTCTGACGCAGGTGGTGACGTTACACGTGTAGTATGTATTGTATAGTGTGTATTGTGTAGTATGTAGTGTGTATTATGTTGTGTGCAATGTGTAGTATGTAGTATGTATTGTGTAGTGTGTAGTGTGTGGTGTGTAGTATGTAGTGTAGTATGTATTGTGTATTGTGTGGTGTGTATTGTGTAGTATGTAGTGTGTATTGTGAGGAGATGGTTTGTGACGTAGATTGGGTTGTGTTGTATATAAAATCACTTAGCGGCTAGCCCTAAGTCCATGTTTCAGTGTGTCCATGTTGCCCTGTGTGTGTCCTTGTTTCCGTGTGTCCATGTTTCAGTGTGTCCATGTTTCAGTGTGTCCGTGTTTCTGTGTCCATGTTTCTGTGTGTCCATGTTTTCGTGTGTCCATGTTTCAGTGTGTCCATGTTTCTGTTTGCCAATGTTTCAGCGTGTCCATGTCTCAGTGTGTCCATGTTTCAGCGTGTCCATGTTTCAGCGTGTCCATGTTTCTGTGTGTCCATGCTACCCTGTGTGTGTCCTTGTTTACATTTGTCCATGTTTCAGTGTGTCCGTGTTTCCGTGTCCATGTTTCTGTGTGTCCATGTTTCCGTGTGTCCATGTTTCAGTGTGTCCATGTTTCAGCGTGTCCATGTTTCAGTGTGTCCATGTTTCAGCGTGTCCATGTTTCAGCGTGTCCATGTTTCTGTGTGTCCATGCTACCCTGTGTGTGTCCTTGTTTCCGTGTGTCCATGTTTCCATGTCCATGTTTCTGTGTGTCCATGTTTCCGTGTGTCCATGTTTCCGTGTGTCCATGTTTCTGTTTGCCCATGTTTCAGTGTGTCCATGTTTCAGTGTGTCCATGCTACCCTGTGTGTGTCCATGTTTCTGTGTGTCCATGCTACCCTGTGTGTGTCCATGTTTCAGTGTGTCCGTGTTACCGTGTCCATGTTTCTGTGTGTCTATGTTTCAGTGTGTCCATGTTTCAGCGTGTCCATGTTTCAGTGTGTCCATGTTTCAGCGTGTCCATGTTTCAGCATGTCCATGTTTCTGTGTGTCTATGTTTCAGTGTATCCAGGTTTCTGTTTGTCCATGTTTCAGCGTGTCAATGTTTCCGTGTGTCCATGTTTGTGTGTTCGTGCTGACATGTGTGTGTCCATGTTTGTGTGTGTTCATGTTTGTGTGTGTTCATGTTTTTGTGTGTCCATGTTTCTGTGTGTCCATGTTTCTGTGTGTTCATGTTTTTGTGTCCATGTTTCTGTGTGTCCATGTTTCTGTGTGTTCATGTTTTTGTGTCCATGTTTCTGTGTGTCCATGTTTCTGTGTGTCCATGTTTCTGTGTGTCCATGTTTTTGTGTGTCCATGTTTTTGTGTGTCCATGTTTCTGTGTGTCCATGTTTCTGTGTGTTCATGTTTTTGTGTCCATGTTTCTGTGTGTCCATGTTTCTGTGTGTTCATGTTTTTGTGTCCATGTTTCTGTGTGTCCATGTTTCTGTGTGTCCATGTTTCTGTGTGTCCATGTTTCTGTGTGTCCATGCTTTTTGTGTGTCCATGTTTCTGTGTGTCCATGTTTCTGTGTGTTCATGTTTTTGTGTCCATGTTTCTGTGTGTCCATGTTTCTGTGTGTTCATGTTTTTGTGTCCATGTTTCTGTGTGTCCATGTTTCTGTGTGTCCATGTTTCTGTGTGTCCATGTTTCTGTGTGTGTCCCATGCTGCCCTGTGTGTCCATGTTTCTGTGTGTTCATGTTTTTGTGTCCATGTTTCTGTGTGTCCATGTTTCTGTGTGTCCATGTTTCTGTGTGTCCATGTTTCTGTGTGTCCATGCTGCCCTGTGTGTGTCCCTGCTCCCGTGTCCATGTGTCTATCTCTTTCACTGTACTGAGCCCCTCATAGCCCCAACACCACACACACACACACACACACACACACACACACACACTGGGAGTTAAAGTGTATCTGCAGGCTGTTAGCATTAAAGTTAAACTGCGCTATTGGCTGGTGTTGTGTTTAATAAAGAGAGAGCTGGAGAAAAGTTTTTAATAATTAAACACACTTTAATATAAATTATAGCCACATCTCTTCACAGTTTATAATCACGGCAGACTAAACATGAGATCAGACTGGCGTCCTCACCGAGTGTGTGTGTGTGAGTGTGTGTGTGTTTCTGTCTCTTTAAGGTCATCTTTTCTCTCCGGACACAAACAGGCCTTTGAGAGCAGAAATCCACTGTTTCGGCCGTCGGCATGGAGACGTCTTGTTGTCACGGTAACCGGTTCCCCCTCTCGCTGGGCCAGAAAGGTTTTCCAAAATGCCGTGACGACTCGCCATGGTGATGCACCCTGAAGCTCCACACTTCCAGACATGAAGTCAGAGTTTAAATCTAAACACAAACAAGGCCAGGATAGAGCTTTATCTTTTCTCCAGCTCCTGATTTTCCTCTCTCTCTCTCTCTCTCTCTCTCTCTCTCTCTCTCTCGCTCTCTCTCTCTCTCTCTCTCTCTCTCTCTCTCTCTCTCTCTTTCTCTGTGTGTGTTCAGTGTGCAGACCTGGATGATGTGAAGTATTGCAGCTGCAGCTCTTAGTTACACTCAGAAACAAATCAATATAAAAAGAGAAAAAATCAAAAACAATAGAATCATGTTGTAGCAAAGCATTCTGGGTAATCCATCACACACACACACACACACACACACACACACACACACTGAGGTACAGGCACAGGCACAGTTCATGGTATTACACACTGCCATCAAACCAATATTCATTAGTGAGCTTCTGACAGATAATACCCCTCATTAACTCTGTGTGTGTGTGTGTGTGTGTGTGTGTGTGTGTGTGTGTGTGTGTGTGTGTGTGTGTGTGTGCATCATGTAACCAGCAGATGGAGACAGCAGGCTTTGTAATTTCTCTCTCTCTCTCTTGCTAGTTGTTCTGTTTTAATATTGATGTTCTTTACAGAGAAACAGATCTGCTTTCAATCCACAAGTGTTGCAGGAGCCATTAAGACACTTCAACACATAAAACACACACACACACACACACACTGAATGTAAACATGTGTCAGTGGACGTTGTGATGTGTTTATTAACTGTGTTTCTATGAAGATTTGTGTCTCTGAACTGTGTGTGTGTGTGTGTGTGTGTGTGTGTGTGTGTGTGTGTGTGTGTCAGCATATGTGTTTGCATGAGTGTGTGTGTGTGTGTGTGTGTGTTTCTTTTCATACACAGGTCTGTAGTGTAATAAAGAACATAAATTCACACACAAATAGATAGACACACAAAGAAGGATTAAACAGTTAATCACACACATAATTCTTTATTACACTACAGATTTGTGTATGGACAACACATGTAAGGTGATCACACACACACACACACACACACACACACCTTCATGCAAACGCACATGTACATACACGCACACACACACACACGTACACACACATGTCCTTCAGATGGAATGTGCCTGGTGTTTCTTGTGCCTGTGTGTGTGTGTGTGTGTGTGTGTGTGTGTGTGTGTGTGTGTGTGTGTGTAACTCCCACTGCTGTAGTCTCATTACAGTGTTTGAATAAACAAGTCTTACAGAAGGGTAATGAATCTGGATTAGAGACTTTAAGACAGAACACAAGTGTGTGTGTGTGTGTGTGTGTGTGTGTGTGTGTGTGTGTGTGTGTGTGTTTGTCAGTGTGTGGTTGCTGAAGTTTGGCACAATTAAACACACCTTTTGCCACACTTAAACACACACTCTAGAGGCTGGTTGTCTCAGATAGAGAGCTGTCAATCACAGAATATTAGGCCACACCCCCTTAGCTGTTTAATCACATTGAGTTTACTTCCTCTATAAAACTGTAGTGTTTTAGTGTTTCTTCTAAGAGCATAATAACTGTAGAAGTGAGAAATCTATTCATATTCAGAGAATATTAACATTTTTAAAACTCTTGTACTATTCTTCTCTGTAATTTTATTATTTTATATATTTAGATATTTGCTGCTATCTTTATATTTGTTTAATTCAGTATTTTTCTCCTGTGCTCTTCCAGTCTCAGTAAATAAAATTCACGCTCAGTTGGACGTCAGGCTCGGTCAGTTCCCGGTCTCAGCAGCACACTGCAGCTTATTATTTTGGTAAGAATTCAGTGCGCAGCTCGTCCCTCAGGGCTGTTTTAGCATTCTGTACTTTAATAATAACAGCATTTAATAATTTTGAAATTGGTTGCTGCTCTCAGCGGGGTTCCCGTGTTAATAATGAGAAAACAGTGACGCTTTATCGAGCCGTCTAATAAAAAGCTGCCGAGAGAGCGAACCTGCAGCTGTGTTTCATTAACCCTCCTGGAGTGTGCACTACTTAGCAATCTTCTGTCTCATTGCCCCGGGCCGTATCTTTAACACTGCAGCTGTACCACTGTAACGTTATGTTCCTGAGGTAATCATCAACATTCCTCATGAACACAATCCATTCTGATGGAAAACAAGAAAAGTCAACAGAATACAAATGTTGTATCTCAGATACTTTTTACATATCTCAGACTCTCGTTATATATATCTCAGATTTTTTTTATATATCTCAGACTCGTTATATATCTCAGATTTTTTTTATATATCTCAGACTCTCGTTATATATCTCAGATTTTTTTTATATATCTCAGACTCTCGTTATATATCTCAGATTTTTTTTTACATATCTCAGACTCTCGTTATATATATCTCAGATTTTTTTTTACATATCTCAGACTCTCGTTATATATATCTCAGATTCTTTTTATATATCTCAGACTCTCGTTATATATCTCAGATTTTTTTTTATATATCTCAGACTCTCGTTATATATCTTTGACTCTTGTTAAATATCTCAGATTCTTTTTATATATCTCAGACAATCATTATATATATCTCAGATTCTCGTTATATATCTCAGATTTTTTTTATATATCTCAGACTCTCGTTATATATCTCAGATTTTTTTTATATATCTCAGACTCTCGTTATATATCTTTGACTCTTGTTAAATATCTCAGATTTTTTTTATATATCTCAGACAATCATTATATATCTCAGACTCTCGTTATATATCTCAGATTCTCATTATATATCTCAGATTCTTTTTATATATCTCAGACAATCATTATATATCTCAGACTCTCGTTATATATCTCAGATTCTTTTTATATATCTCAGACTCTCGTTATATATCTCAGACTCTCTCTATATATCTCAGACTCTTGTTAAATATCTCAGATTCTTTTTATATATCTCAGATTCTCATTGTATATCTCAGATTCTTTTTATATATCTCAGACTCTCATTATATCTCAGACACTTGTTATATCTCACGCTCGTTATATATCTCAAACTCTATTTATATCTCAGACTCTTTTTATATCTCAGACACTTGCTATATCTCAGACTATCATTATATATCTCAGACTCACTTTATATCAAAGATATATCTCAGACTCTCGTTAAATATCTCAGACTCACTTTACATCTTAGATATATCTCAGACTCTCGTTATATATCTCAGACTCTCCTTATATCTCAAACTCGTGTTAAAAATCTCAGACTCTTGTTATATCTCAGACTCTCGTATCTCAGACTTCTGTTGTATCTCAGACTCTCGTTATATATCTCAGACTCTTGTTATATTTCTCACACTCTTGTTATATCTCACTCTTGTTGTATATCTCAGAATCTCGTTATATTTCAGACTCTTGTTATATCTCAGATTCTTGTTATATATCTCAGACTCTCGTTATATCTCAGACTCTCGTTATATCTCAGAATCTCGTTATATTTCAGACTCTTGTTTTATCTCAGATTCTTGTTATATATCTCAGACTCTTGTTTTATCTCAGATTCTTGTTATATATCTCAGACTCTCGTTATATCTCAGACTCTTGTTATATCTCAGATTCTTGTTATATATCTCAGACTCTCGTTATATCTCAGACTCTTGTTATATCTCAGAATCTCATTATATATCTCAGACTCTCATTATATCTCAGATTCTCATTATATATATCTCAGATTCTTGTTATATATCTCAGACTTTCATTATATCTCAGACTCTTGTTATATCTCAAAGTCTCATTATATCTCAGATTCTTGTTGTATATCTCAGACTCTCGTTATACCTCATATTCTTGTTATATATCTCAGACTCTTGTTATATATCTCCGACTCTCATTATATCTCAGACTCTCATTATATCTCAGACTCTTGTTATATCTCAGATTCTCATTATATCTTAGATTCTTTTTATATATCTCAGACTCTCGTTATATCTCAGACTCTCTATATATATATCTCTCTGACTCTCATTATATATCTCAGTTTCTCATTATATCTCAGAGTCTCATAATATCTCAGATTCTTGTTACATATCTCAGACTCTTGTTATATGTCTCAGACTCTCGTTATATCTCAGATCCTTGTTATATATCTTAGACTCTCTTTGTATCTCAGATGCTCATTATATCTCAGACTCTTGTTATACTCAGATTCTTGTTATATATCTCAGACTCTTGTTTTATCTCAGACCCTCGTTATATCTCAGATTCTCATTATGTACCTCAGACTCTCGATATATATCTCAGACTCTCATTATATGTCTCAGACTCTCGTTATATCTCAGATTCTTGTTAAATATCTCAGACTCTCTTATATCTCATTCTTCTTATATCTCAGATTCTCGTTATATAGCTCAGACTCGCGTTACATCTCAGACTCTCGATATATATATCAGAATCTCATTATATATCTCAGACATTCGTTATATATCTCTGACTCTTATTATATCTCAGACTCTCATTATATCTCAGATTCTTGTTATATATCTCAGACTCTCATTATATCTCAGATTCTTCTTATATATCTCAGACTCTCATTATATCTCAGATTCTTGTTATATATCTCAGACTCTCATTATATCTCATATTCTCGTTATATCTCAGATTCTTGTTATATATCTCAGACTCTTGTTGTATGTCAATCTCACGTTAAATGTCTCAGACTCTTGTTATATATCTCACACTCTCCTTATATCTCAGGCTCTTGTTATATGTCTCAGATTCTTGTTATATCTCAGATTCTTGTTATATATCTCAGATTCTCATTATATCTCAGAGTCTCATAATATCTCAGATTCTTGTTATATATCTCAGACTCTTGTTATATGTCTCAGACTCTCGTTATATCTCAGATCCTTGTTATATCTCAGACTATCATTATAGCTCAAAATCTCATTATCTCAGAGTCTCATTATATCTCAGATTCTTGTTACATATCTCAGACTCTCGTTACATCTCAGTCTCTCATTATATCTCTGATTCTTGTTATATATCTCAGACTCTCATTATATTTCAGATTCTTGTTATATATCTCAGACTCTCATTATATCACAGACTCATTATATCTCAGATCCTTGTTATATATCTCAGACTCTCATTGTATCTCTGACTTGTTATATCTCAGACTCTCATTATATCTCAGATTCTGATTATATCTCAGATTCTTGTTATATATCTCAGACTCTTGTTGTATGTCAATCTCGCGTTAAATGTCTCAGACTCTTGCTATATCTCAAACTGTTGTTATATATCTCACACTCTCCTTATATCTCCGGCTCTCGTTATATGTCTCAGATTCTTGTTATATCTCAGATTCTTGCTATATATCTCAGAATCTCATTATATATCTCAGACTCTTGTTATATATCTCAGACTCTCATTATATCACAGACTCATATATCTCAGATTCTTGTTGTATATCTCAGACTCTCATTGTATCGTGGACTTGTTATATCTCAGACTCTCATTATATCTCAGATTCTTGTTATATATCTCAGACTCATTGTATCTCAGACTTGTGTTATATCTCAGACTCTCGTTATATCTCAGATTCTTGTTATATATCTCAGACTCTCGTTGTATGTCAATCTCATGTTAAATGTCTCAGACTGTTGTTATATATCTCACACTCTCCTTATATCTCAGGCTCTCGTTACATGTCTCAGATTCTTGTTATATATCTCAGACTCTCATTATTTATCTCAGACTCTTGTTATATCTCAGCTTCTTGTTATATATCTCAGAATCTCATTATATCTCAGAGTCTCATAATATCTCAGATTCTTGTTATATATCTCAGACTCTTGTTATATGTCTCAGATTCTCGTTATATCTCAGATCCTTGTTATATATCTCAGAATCTCGTTATGTATCTCAGGCACTCGTTATATATATCTCAGACTCTTGCTATATTTCAGACTCTCATTATATCTTGGATTCTTGTTATATATCTCAGACTCTCGTTGCATCTCAGATTCTTGTTATATATCTCAGACTCTAATTATATCTCAGACTCAGGGGGGACTATGTTAGGAACCACTGGACAGTTCTCTGCCAGGCCTGGAGGGGGTGCTGGCAGGTGATTCTAAGGAGCCTGCTTTATTGTGTGTATTTTGTGCCACGCCTTTCCTATTGTTCTCGTTCCCGTTGTTTCACCAGTTCCCTATTAGCCTTAATGTTTAGCCCTATATATAGGGATCCTTTTGTACCTGTCGTTGTCGGCTATTGTTCTATGTTCCTTGTTTTGTGTTTTTGTATGTGAGGTTTTGTTTTATTAGTGTCATGTCTAGTGTTTAGGTTAGCCTTCCCCATGTCTCGTGTTTATGTTAATAAAGCAGCACTTATTTGAATCCTGCATCTGGGTCTGTCTCCATGGCGTGCCAGTGCACACAAAGGTCTGGGTTCGAGCCCCACACTGGGCGGGGGTGCCCGGGTGTTACACATTATATATCTCAGACTCTCGTTATATGTCTCAGACTCTCGTTATATATATCAAAGACTCTTGTTATATATCTCAGGTATTTGTTATATATTTCAGACTCGTTATATATGTCAGACTCTCGTTATGTATCTCAGACTCTCGTTATATCTCAGACTCTCCTTTATATATCTCAGACTCTTGTTATATATTTCAGACTCTCATTATATATCTCAGAATCTCATTATATATCTCATACTCTCCTTATATCTCAGAATTTCCTTAGCCTCTCGTCATATCTCAGACTCTTGTTCTATCTCAGACTCTCGTTATATATCTGACTTTCTTTATATATCTCAGACTCTCGTTGTATCTCAGACTTTTGTTGCATATCTCAGACTCTTGTTATATCTCAGACTCTCACTATATATCTCAGACTCTCATTATATATCTCAGACTCTCATTACATATCTCAGACTTTCGTTTTATATGTCAAACTCTCATTGTATCTCAGACTCTTGTATCTCAGACTCTCGTTATATATATCTCAGATTCTTGTTATATATCTCAGACTCTCACTGTCTCAGACTCTCGTTATATTTCAGACTCTTGTTGTATATCAGACTCTTGTTATATATCTCAGACTCTCACTGTATCTCAGACTCTCATTATATCTCAGACTCTCGTTATATCTCAGACTCTCGTTATATCTGAGACTCTCATTGTTTCTCAGACTCTCATTGTATCTCAGACTCTTGTTATAACTCAGACTCAGCAGGGATGAAAGCATGTATCTCTCCTGAGATCAGACCAAGGCCATCAGACCTATAAAAGATTCAAATTCATATGATTCATATCACTTGTTTTCATGTGATTCAGTGAATCTGTATGTTTCAAATAGTTTAAACCATCAGCAGTGTTAGAGCTGAGGAGAGACCACACCCTCAACAGAAGGAATGGCAGATACTGAGGGTTTTTTTTCTGTCTTTTCCCTGCTGTATTTTTTTCACATTTTGAACAATCCTATGAAAGTGCAGGATGGAAATCCCCCACGGTGAGACAATTTGCTCTGCAGGTCAGCTGCTGCTCATGATCAGGGTGAGAAAAGGCCTGACACAGAGCTTTTGTTGTTCTTGCAGCTTTCCAGCTGAACACTGAGCAGTTCTGGACATTTCTGTCCTTCATCACTGTTATAAGCTTTTCAGAAAATGTTAAAATAAACAGTTTTCACTGTTTGTGTGTTATTTTACCTGCTGCTGATTATGTAGTTCCAGATCATCTTGATCACATATGATATCATACTCATGTGCTTGTGTAAGATCAGAGGTAGTACAGCTGAAACCACACCACAGAGTCTCTTCGGCTACTGTGTTTCCAGTGGGCGTGGGGCGAAGCTACTGTTCTCACTTATGGGCGTGACCTCTCTAGTGATGGTGAACTGTACTAGCTATGATGCCAGCTGCTACTTCCTTCCAGGGTTTATTTTTTGCTCAGTTCTAGTGTTGTTAAAATTACACCTCCATGTAAATGTGATGTAAAGTGACCACACCTCAGTCTAATTAGTTTGAGAAACAGTGGATATATCTATGAAGGTTGAAATTAGCCCCGCCCACAATGGCGCTCTGAACTCATCTCAACATGCCTCATATAATTTTTTGGAAGTAGCACTGCAGTGTTGTAGTACACAAGATGGTGTAAACATATGTGCTTCCTTTCATTTTGCAGGACTGAGTTGAAACGTGGCCCCTGTCACTATGGTAACCCTGCTCAGATATATGTACACACACACACACACACACACACACACACACACACACACACACACACACACACACACACACACACACACACACATTACAACATGCTGCTTCAATTATCTGGACCTTTGAAGCCATACAGACTTCATAGCAGAGACGTTCTCTGTGCAAGAGAGCACTGAGCCTCACACAGAGAGAGAGACAGGAAGTGACACGGGGGAGAAACAGACAGCAGGAGAGCAGGTCAAGAGGAGACAAAAATGCTGAGCATCCTGAGAAATGGAGGAACACCAGGGGAAAGAGGACCTACACTAAAAAAGCCTCTCTACTGAAGTGTCATTAAAAACCATTAAAAAGCCAGAGGTAAACAGTAAATTATTCATAAATACGTTTTAAAATGAGAAACAAATAATAATAATGAAAAAGTGCAAAATGTGAACATGGCTATCTATCATTCACTGTTACTGATAGATACAGAGGCCACACCTCCTCCACTGTTACTGATAGGTACAGAGGCCACACCTCCTCCACTGTTACTGATAGATACAGAGGCCACGCCTCCTCCACTGTTACTGATAGATACAGAGGCCACACCTCCTCCACTGTTACTGATAGGTACAGAGGCCACACCTCCTCCACTGTTACTGATAGATACAGAGGCCACACCTCCTCCACTGTTACTGATAGATACAGAGGCCACACCTCCTCCACTGTTACTGATAGATACAGAGGCCACACCTCCTCCACTGTTACTGATAGATACAGAGGCCACACCTCCTCCACTGTTACTGATAGATACAGAGGCCACACCTCCTCCACTGTTACTGATAGATACAGAGGCCACACCTCCTCCACTGTTACTGATAGATACAGAGGCCACACCTCCTCCACTGTTACTGATAGATACAGAGGCCACACCTCCTCCACTGTTACTGATAGATACAGAGGCCACACCTCCTTCACTGTTACTGATAGATACAGAGGCCACGCCTCCTCCATTGTTACTGATAGATACAGAGGCCACACCTCCTTCACTGTTACTGATAGATACAGAGGCCACGCCTCCTCCACTGTTACTGATAGATACAGAGGCCACACCTCCTTCACTGTTACTGATAGATACAGAGGCCACACCTCCTTCACTGTTACTGATAGATACAGAGGCCACACCTCCTCCACTGTTATTGATAGATAGAGAGGCCACACCTCCTTCACTGTTACTGATAGATACAGAGGCCACACCTCCTCCACTGTTATTGATAGATAGAGAGGCCACACCTCCTTCACTGTTACTGACAGATACAGAGGCCACACCTCCTCCAATGTTACTGATAGATACAGAGGCCACACCTTCTTCACTGTTACTGATAGATACAGAGGCCACACCTCCTTCACTGTTACTGATAGATACAGAGGCCACACCTCCTCCACTGTTACTGATAGATACAGAGGCCACACCTCCTCCAATGTTACTGATAGATACAGAGGCCACACCTCCTCCACTGTTACTGATAGATACAGAGGCCACGCCTCCTTCACTGTTACTGATAGATACAGAGGCCACACCTCCTCCACTGTTACTGATAGATACAGAAGCCACGCCTCCTTCACTGTTACTGATAGATACAGAGGCCACACCTCCTTTACTCTTAGTGCTAGATACAGAGGCTATGCTTCCTTTACTACTAGGTACAGAAACCACACCCCTTTTACTAATACATGAGGCCAAGACTAATTAACTGGTACTGATAGATACTGAGGCCACACCCCTTTCACTGAGGCTCACTGACCCAGAAGCCACACCTCCTCTGAAGTTTTAAATACTATCTTGAATAAAAACAAAATGGCTCACAGTTAAGGTACTAATTTAGCTAACACACACACACACACACACACAGACAGTATACAGCAACATTGAGAACGTGTGTGAGAGGAATTCAGAGAAATAAATATCATAAAGGAACGCTAATGAATTCCCCAGAAGGCAGCAGAGACGGCACTTTAGTGGACATTCACTTCCCAATAATACACTCTGCATGTGTGTGTGTGTGTGTGTGTGTGTGTGTGTGTGTGTGTGTGTGTGTGTGTGTGTGTGTGAAAAGTGCCCAGCTTCGACCTCACAATTCTCCACAGAGAGAAAAACACTAATTAAAGATTATAAAGACCAACATGGAGCTGGTCAGCATTGGCATTCGGAGAGTAAAGGCCACGCTCTAAAATAAAGAGCCCATTATTCATCTTCTAGATTATTCCAAAAAAAACGTTGGCATTTTAATTCCCTGGTAATTAGCACATGTGTAGCATGTAGGTTCATATTTTTCGGCATGTGAATGAGAGCATGATTACTGCTTTTGAAGGGTTAAAGTTATGAGAACATTATTACTAGGCAAACAGCTAACATAAATCTCAAACATAAGCTAGGTAAAGACTGTGGCTAACACTTCAGCTAGCTGCTACCTAGCTGTTTAGTCTTTTACAGACAGAGAAATGATGGATTGACAGTAAAAGTGAGATGGAATTGTCCAAAACATCAACATTCACCTTTGTGTTGATAAATTCATTAGAAAATACTCAGAACAGCTAAAATTACACTCTTGCTACAGATAGTAGTGACTAACAACTTCCAAGAGTTCTGTAAAACTGAGAAACTGTTGAGAAAAGTTGAATGTTAGGATACTGAGCCTTTTTTAAATATACATATATAATATTTTAGTTAAAGATTAGCAAGATTGTTCAGTCATTGCTGATAGAAAAATTCTGAGAAAGCTAGTTATCTAGCTAACACATTTATTAGCACAACTAGACTTATATTGTTGCTGTGCTCGAACAAAACAGTTAGCAATGTTAGTTGCTCTGCTCATGTGGTTTGTATTGACTGGTAAAGTAGATCTGAACCTGTTCCAGGATTCTAAAGGATGCTGAGGAAATGAGCTAACTTATAGGATCGACTATCTGTTTCAAACTTGATGGAGATCAGGCTTGTGTCCAGTAGCTGAGGATGATCGCTAGTTAGCTGTCACAATTTGTAAAATTTAGTAAAGGTATTTACTCATTGAGTAAGTGACTATTGCCACTAGTGAGCTAGCTGATTAGGAAACTAGTACTAATGGCTAACTTTATTAGGAAAAACATGCTGTTTAATGAGCATGCTTTATCTCATACAATGAATCATGTCAGATTATTAGCTTTGATTTAGCACAGTGAGTGAGTGAGAGAGAGAAAGAGAGAGAGAGAGAGAGAGAAGCCGAAATGTGTCTAAAAGTGACAGAGAGAAAGAGAGAGATGTGAATCTTTGAAGCCTGTCACAAAGGCCTGTTTTATGTGCTTACTTAGACATGACTGTTGCCATGTCAACCTGACAAGGCTTCCCCTTGATCTGTGTGTTAAGTGTTTGTGTGTGTGTGTGTGTGTGTGTGTGTGTGTGTGTGTGTGTGTGTGTGTGTGTGTGTGTAATTTCTGAAGAGTCTTGCTACGGTCCCTTGTGCTTTTTAAAGAGAGAGAGAGAGAGAGAGAGAGAGAGAGAGAGAGAGGACAATAGATGGAATTGATAGAGCTGCTTCCTCTGAAATGCTAGGATTTGGCTAGTTAGCATTCCTGTGAGATCATCACTCCATGCTAGAGTTTGTTATTGAAGTGAATGTGTTAACATTAACATTAACGCATAATGCACTGAGAGCAATGTATAATGAAATGACGTCTAACGTTAGCAAGATTATATGTAAATGTAACTATTTCCTGACAGGTTTTAGTTAATATTCATCATTTATGTAGAACACTAATAAACTGTGCTAAGCACTAATTAACAGATTAGCACAACTGTTAGCTTTAAGGTCTTTCCTAGCAGCTCTGTCTATCTGTCCCAATCCATATATTCCACACTTTTGATTGTTGTTAGCATAACTCTCCTGGCAAACATTAGCCTAGTGTCTATATTTAATTAGCATCATTTAACAACTTTAAGCAGAAATAGTTAGTTAGCAAAGTTACCTAACTAATTTCCTCTAAACGCAAGAGCTAGTTGCAGTTTTATGACAGTTTATGCAAATTAGGTCATTAAGTCAAAATTCATATACATCATGATTTCACATTAGCATAGGTTGACTAGTAGGTTGACTAGCCTGTTATTATTGAGTAGATTAACTAGCCTGTTAGCATTGAGTAGGTTCACTAGCCTGTTAGCATTGTGTAGGTTAACTCGCCTGTTAGCATTGAGTAGATTAATTAGCCTGTCAGCATGATGTAGGTTAACTAGCCTGTTAGAATTGAGTAAGTTGACTAGCTTGTTAGCATTGTGTAGGTTAACTAGCCTGTTAGTAATGTGTAGGTTAACTAGCGTGTATTGTGTAGGTTAACTAGCTTGTTAGCATTGTGTAAGTTTTAATAAGTTAAGTTGCCTTTATTTGTCACATCTACATTACAGCACAATGAAATTCTTTTCTTCGCACATCCCATCCTTGGGCGTTGGGGTCAGAGCGCAGGGTCAGCCATGATACAGTTAACTAGCCATGTTAGCACTGTGTAGGTTAATTAGCCTGTTAGAATTGAGTAGGTTGACTAGCTTGTTAGCATTAAGTACGTTAATTAGCCTGTTAGAATTGAGTAGGTTGACTAGCCTGTTATCAAAGTGTAACATTTTCCTTAGTGATCCTCTGTGTATTTGTAAGAGTTGTTAGCTCATGAGTAATCGCGTAGCTGTTAATTTACACGTCCTACGCTAGCTCATTTTCTCAGTAGCTCCTCTGTGTTGTTGATTGTTTTTCTCTTACAGAACTCCACTGAGACTGAGGATCTGAGGTCACCATCAGGCTCATGGAGGCTTACTCAGGGGGGAATTAACCAAAGAAACCCTGGAATGAAGTAAAAACACTCTGAGTGTGTGTGTGTGTGTGTGTGTGTGTGTGTGTGTGTGTTATGGAATAGTAATAAGCCAGTCATGGTCACACAGGAGGCTGATTCTTTCTTTCTGTCATTCTGTCTTTTATTGAAGAAAGTTGAGGCTCAGAGGAGTTTTACTGAATCTTTAAACGTGTGTGTGTGTGTGTGTCTGTGTGTGTGTGCAGAGCTCAAGGGAACCAAAAATACTCTACTCTACTCTCTCTCTCTCTCTCTCTCTCTCTATTTCTCTTTTTTTCCTTTCAGTGTGTGTGTGTGTGTGTGTGTGTGTGTGTGTGGAAATAGAGAGAATAGAATCCTAATGTTTATGCAAGCATGTTTTCCCGGTATAAGGGTTGTATGCAAAGAGCGACTCTGTGTGTGTGTGTGTGTGCGTGTGTGTGTGTGTTTGTGTGTGTGTATGTGTGTGTGTGTTTCCATTGCCGCTTGGTTAATTTGCATATGAACAGAAGCCAAAGCCAAATGAGTGAGCTCGTCTGCTCAGATTTGTTTCACGGTTTACATCCAACCACACACACGCACACACACACACACACACACACACACACACACACATGATTATTTATCAGCTTCTTATCAGGATACCGATACATGTCCTAGAGCAAATCACTTTCATGCTGAAACTCACTGTGCTTCTCTGCCACACACACACACACACACACACACACACATCATAACCCTATCAGCAGCATGGCAGTGACGTGGTTCATGTAGTTCATGTAGTTCATGTTACAGCTAATTTGAAGCAGAAGTAGAACGTTTCGTACTGGAAAAATCACAGCTCCAGTGTTCTGGTGTCAAAGTTTTGGCACCTTTAATCGCAATGAGGAACAGGGATGAGTTTTATTGTTTTTACTTCCTCTTCGCTCCCAGTGGTTCAGTGTCATCACCAGAAGATTCATCAGTCTGTAACACAGAACACACAGACTGTTGGGTTTGTGGATTCGGGTCAGCGCAGGACGGAGTGGCTTTTTTCACCGAATCGAAGTGTGAAAATCATCAAACCCATTTCTAGGCCAAACTTTTACAAAACCTGCTGCTGCTGGAAGGAGTGATTTTTTCCTCCAGAAGAATAAAGTAATGAGAAGCAGAGAGCTCGGGTTCTTCTCTTCATTACAGTCGCCTGAAAGTCTTGTTCCTTATCTTTAACTTGAAATATTTTTTTTTCCTTTGTGATGAAATTGAACAAAAACAGTGTCCTATCAGAGATCTCGTCACCTTTCCTTCACACTCCTGAGCCCAGCCTGAGAGAGGGGGAGACACAGAGGTGTGTGTGTGTGTGTGTTTACACTGCTTCAGCCCTCAGTGATTAGACCATCAATCCTCCTGTGTGTGTGTGTGTGTGTGTGTGTGTGTGTGTGTGTGTGTGTGTGTGTGTGTGTGTGTGTGTGTGTGAGTGAGTGAGTGAGAGAGAGAGAGAGAGACTGAGAGACTGAATGACAATTGATGCACTTTCACACTTTTTGGAGCTCTATAAAAACAATACAGGTTGCCAGATTGCATTTTCTTCATCGTAATAAAATACCTAAAAACAAATCGATCAATTCTCTGTATAAAAAAGTTATAAATATGTAAATATTTCCTCTGTAAACTATTGCTCTATTTCTCTATCAGTGTATCCTGACAATCTGAATAGATTACAGATACATTCACATGCGTGGGGTGGTGGTGGACAATCTGGCAACATCTGCACATTCTCTACGAGAAATAATTGCTATTTAAATCTGAAGTGGTCTCTCTCGCTCTCTCTCTCTCTCTCTCTCTCTCTTCCATTATACATCTCTCTGTCTCCATTTCCCTCATTATTCTCATTCTTTCTCTCACTTTATCATCATTCTCTCACTTTTCGGTGTATTGTTCTCTTCCTCTCCCGCTCTGTTCTCTCTCTTATTGTTTTAGCTACTTATTGTAACAGTGCCTCTGTTTCTCTCCTTTATTTCATTTCAGATTGTTATTATCTATAAGACCAGTGCTACTGCTCAGATCTGTAGTGTTTTATTAATAATTACTTCTTCTTCTTCTTCTTCTTCTTATTATTATTATCATTCATATTTTAAAAATTATTCATAAGCGTCGTGCCTGAGGCTCTGGTTTTGGGAAAACTCGTGAGATGAGAGGCTGTGAATGTAACCAGATAGTTAGTGTTATACAGCTAACTAACCAGCTAGTTATATTAGTTAGCTTGTGCTTCAGTACTCTGATTCGTTGTCTTCTCTTAAAACTGTGGCAATTAGAAAATGTTTGTGTTTTCTGTAATAAACAGAATTCTGTTTATTTCACTGCTTTTGTTTCTTATCTGAAACTGAGCAACTCTAAGGAAGGCTCTAAGCCCCGCCCACTTTGTGATCACATGGTCACATATCTCTGTAGAGCTTGCTTGCTATATATAGATATAGATGGCGGTTTATTTGTTATTATGATCTTTATAAACCACATTGAATTGCATGGAAACTTTCTATCACATTTTTATATACATCACACTTTATTATATCACTACTCCTCTTTATTCAGAACCAACAACATCTCGATTCTTACATCAGCTGCATTCACCAGATCTTCTGTGTATTCCTGTCAGGAATTTGGGAAAGATATTCCGGGGAAATTTCTTAAAACCATCACATGATTTTATACCGAAAAATCGTCTAAAATATTTTAATATTTAAAGTGTGGAAGGTTCTGGAATAAACTATACAGACAAGCGCTTCAGTCAGTGTGTAATAAACCTTTTATTTGGGTTTTGTTATCTCTGTTATGTTTTGTTATGTATATAACATGTATTTATTTATTTATTGGTTAAATAGAGCCTCATTCACATAAATACATGGAATTTATTATGGAAAATAAAAATACTGGTGTAGGAAATATTCCTCTTTCACTGTTATTGTAGCAACACTACAAGTAAACACTGTAAACAAACTAGCTTTACTTGTTTTGTAAAGTTTTGTTAACTACTAAAAAAAAAAACAGACAAAAAGCCCAATAAAACAGCCGGAAATAATTCCATTTTCTCATTAATCCTCCCTAAACATTCAACAGTTGATGCTCATCTACCAGAAACAAGTGGCTTCGCCCCGCCCCTTTGCTGTGACGTCACTCAGCGCCTGCCTTGCCTAGCGAGAGGAATCGACTCGAGATCCTACAAAGGAGTGACCGACCCGAGTACGATCAGTTCACACACACACACACACACACACACACACACCGGCTCTCCTGTCTCCGGATCATCTCGGGGTGAGTAAACGAGCTTTTCTCTGCCTTTTATTCCATTTCACTTTCTTTGCGTGTTTGTTGTTTTGGTTATTAAACGCAAGGCGAACCGCGCGCGAGCTCTTCTTTCCTCATTTGAATGAAAGGTGTGTGTGTGTGTGTGTGTGTGTGTGTGTGTGTGTGGCTTCATCAGGTGAAATAACAGTGTCGTGTGAAACTTTTACAGCGACTTTGTAACTTGAAGCCGAAATGGAGACTTAAAGTGGAGAGAGGCATCTTAATTCGCTGCCGTCCGTTTTCTTACACACACACACACACACACACACACACACACACACACACACACACACACACACAGTGGGCAGAAACCCCCTTCTAAGCAGCGACATGTTTCTAAGCGTCAGTCCTGATGGAGGTTGTTTTATTCTTATTCCTTTTTCGTGACGTCACAGCATCGCTCCGTTCCCCTCCGTTCCTTTATAACACAGTTACTAACTCCGCCCCACTCCTGAACTTTAATACTTTAACAAATGGAGCTTAAAGCCCAGGTGTGACGTCACCACTCGACCGTTACATTCAGAACCGTTATTTTTATTTACTTTTTCCTTTTTTATTAAAATGTACACTCCTGCTTGTCTTGTGCCTTGGTCACGACTGCCACTCATTTCCTCCTGCCCCTGCCCTGTGTCTCCTCCTGCCCCTGCCCCGTGTCTCCCCCTGCCCCTGCCCCGTGTCTCCCCCTGCCCCTGCCCCGTGTCTCCTCCTGCCCCTGCCCCGTGTCTCCTCCTGCCCCGTGTCTCCTCCTGCCCCGTGTCTCCCCCTGCCCCTGCCCCGTGTCTCCCCCTGCCCCTGCCCCGTGTCTCCTCCTGCCCCTGCCCCGTGTCTCCTCCATCGGGGTTAGTGGACGCTGTGTGAGGGAGCCTGAAGCCTGAGTGATAGAGTCACGGATATCATAACGTGATGTTTTTGTCTACCAACATCGAATAATATTGTGAGTTTATAGCGAATATTAAATTCTTATCAGGGACGGAATGATGCTCAGGGTCAAAATTACTGGAACACACACACACACACAGAGTGATGTGACCCGATTGCTTCAGGATAAACAGCTACTTTACATATTGTAGCTGTATGTGTGTAATAATTATTAATATTATTATTATAATAATTGATATAAACACTGGTCATGTGACCTGTGCATGTAAAAAAGTAAAAAAAGTCCAAGACCAACATCCGATCCCAGCGTGATACTTTGCAAAGTAATAATTATATAAGTTTTTGCGCTAATTACCAGATCACACCAATCAACTGCAATTTTATGACCAACAAGAAGCCTTTTCTGTGGAAATTTCCAGAACAGGAAGATTTTTAAAAATCTTTTTACAATGAAAGTCATAAAATGTGAAAAAAGACAAGACTCGAGTACGAGAAGGTCATCGTTAACATTGTCTAGGTGAGGAAAAGTGTCTCGAGATCACGCTAGGTGGGTGAAACTAACGGACACAATGAAAACATTGTACAGAAAGTTAACCAAATCCTTCTAAACGCTAAGCTAACTGACGTAACGTAAATGATCATAGCTAGCCAATGCGCTTCGTTTGCGGTCAGCTCGGTGTTCCAGGATGCTCTGATTCCGAAGCCGATCAGGTGTTTCTGGACTGCTAGCGTGTTATCAGTGTACACACACCTGTTGTGATGTAAATTTGTGTACAGGAGATCATGAGCAGCAATGATAAAGGCAAAAATATTGCAGTTCTCCTGTGAGAGTTGTAGTGTGGAGAAAGAAACAGGGCTCTGTCCCGAACACTGTAATATTTTTAGTGTGACTGTGTGGAACGGGACGCGGCTGAGGCGTAAACGTGACGGAGCGGGTGAAGAGCAGACGTGATAACAGGGTGGGAACCCAGGCTTTCAAATGACTGATGGCTTCCTCCAGTCTTCATACAGAGAGGTCATGTTGTAAAGGCCACGGGCTGTCACGCTCCAGCAGCTCCTTCACATGAACACCGGTCAGTTAGACCGGACATCAGTGAAGACACGGGGTGAGTGAGACGTGTACGGAAGCGTGTCTCTTACAGGGTTTCAATCTGGGCACAACGTTAAAAGGGTGAATAGAATAAAAATGAATCCTAACTAAGAAAAGATAAAGCAGTCCTTTTCATTTGTTGTTACAGGATCCAATCAAATTTGTTCTTTTTATCTTTTTTTTCTCCGATGAATTTGCTGGAATAAGGTCCTGTCTGTAATTCATGCGTATCTGAGAGATTAGAAACTCCTGATGAATTTATGATCAGTGGTCCGTGAGTGGGAGGAGCTTACTCCCTCTCTCTGCTGTCAATCACAGCAGCACTAGCCAATCACAGGCATCCGTGTGCCCGTGTATGTGGAAGACGGCCGATTGCACCGATAGCTCTGACGGAACGACAGTATCGCGTTTCACTGCTGTGGTGATGTCACTTCCTGTGGGTGTGGCTCAGTGCTGAGGATGAAGAACGGGGATGTGAGATTGTGGACCTCAGCAGTGAGACAGATGACCGTAGTGTGTGTGTGTGTGTGTGTGTGTGTGTGTGTGTGTGTGTGTGTAAGGCGATCCCTAATTTGTATAAAACTGGATGTGGACAGAAAAAGATTTGCGCGTATTTCATCTTTCTGCGTTTCATCCTTATAGATAAACGAGTGCCTCTGACTGTTCAGAACACACTGAACCCGGCGTCACCGCGTCTCCCGCACAAACACACAACACTGCTATTGTGTATCTGCGCTTGTGTGTAGAGCTAAAAAAAAGTCTGATTACAGACCGGCACTTCGTCTCTCCCTCTCTCTACACACACACACACACACACACACAGAGCTGGGAGCAGTCAGACAGGAAGTGGCTAAAGGGAATAATTCCGGGTTAGTGTCTGTGTGTGTGTGTGTGTGTGTGTGTGTG
>JAUCMX010000026.1:723621-808621 GCA_033459395.1 Hemibagrus guttatus | reverse complement strand
CCTGCTCTGGTTGTGTGTGTCTCTGCGTTCTGTGCTCCTGACAGCAAGGACACACTGTCTGATGCTGATGCTGATGCTGTGTGTCCTGACTTCAGAGGAGAGCATCAACACGTCTTTCACTGATGCATCTTAGCTTCCTGTGTCCATGCTGCCCACAAAGCACAACGAGCAGGGAACGTGTGTGTCCATCAGGCCACGCCCCTTCAGTTCCTTCCTCAGTGTCACAGCACTCTGAAACTCTCCAAAATCTGTTCACATAATTACCAGAGCAGTCGAAAGTATCACAGACTCACTTCAAGCGAAAAGTTGCCATATGTTGTTAAAACCCTCCACGCTGTCCTGTAAGAAATGTGCCATTTTTGTCCAGAGGTAATATTTTTAACACTTCCTCATTCCTTTCCTCCAGTAAGTGGCTTGTGCTATTTCTAATTCCACCCACATGCCCTTGTTTGGTACTTTTGGTACCCTGGCATGAAGGATGAAAAGGAAAACTAATGTCTTGCTTGGCGCTGAGGAATAAAGGATTTGTGTAGTGGGATTTGTGTGTGTTGCGCTAGAATTTACTCCAATCTTCAGTTTCCTTCCAAATGTTCCAAATATGTCGGACTTTGTTTGATAAGCCGATGTAAAGCTGTGCTGAGGCACTGAGAGGCACCTCCTTCCCTCCCTCCCTCACTCACTCACTCTCTCTCTCTTTCTCTCTGTCTTTCTCTCTCTCTCTCTCTCTCTCTCTCTCTTGCTGTCTCAGAGAACAATACTAAGCCTCAGGCAGCAGCGTTTGTGTTTTTGGGCTCTCTAGGGACCTGGGACAGAAACACACCCTGTCTCTGTTTTGCTCTCTCAGGAGGCTGGTGTAAGGCTTAAAACAAAAACACACACGTCATCGTTTTTCAGAAAGCTGCGTTCCATTCCATAATTAATGGCCACTCAGGGCTAAGTCCAGTCCACACTAATCCTCCCCACAGCGTCGTAAGGTCAGCAGGGTGGGGCCTACTTCTCAGCAGCACTGCAGGGTTGGAAAAGTGTCCGGAGAGAGAGGGAGAGAGAGGGAGAGAGGTGGTGGAGGTGTGAATTAGTCTCATTAGCAATGCGTTATGCATCGTTGGTAATTTTACACACTAATGATATCATCAGATTTAGACCAATATGATGTACAGAGATACATGGAATTGCAATATTTAACACACACTGCAGAGAGAGAGAGAGAGAGAGAGGGAGGGATGAAGAGAGAGAGAGATCAGTAATGTGGGGGTTTAACTGCTCCTGAAGTTCAGAACAGCAGAGTTAATTTGTCAACAGATTGGATTAAGCTGCCATTAAATCAGATACTACTGTGTGTGTGTGTGTGTGTGTGTGTGTGTGTGAGATGAGACAGGATCAGCAGTCTGTATCGTTAAGCAGCGAGCTGCTGGTGTTTGAATTAAACTCAGTGTGGTTTATTTCTCACTCTGAGCTTTATGTTGCAGCGGAGTGATAACTGACCAGCGTGAAATCACCGTCTGGACCTGTTCTGAGGTGGGGTGCGACTCAGGATCACAGCAGAGAAGTTCACTCTGACAGTCAGAATTGGAACACTCACACTATAATAAATTAGCATGTAAAAGCTTAACATTTTCACAAAACAGTTCTGACATGTTCCACTTAGGCGTGTTAAAATGGTGGCAGGTCCAAGCGTGTAGTGTCAGAGAACACACTGCTGCTGCTAGAACGTCCTGCATGAGCTCTGGCAGTGAGATGAGCCGGGTTTATACCCTCTCACTTCGAGCCTCACCTCTATAAAGCTCTGTAGGTGAGGGCAATACGGGGCAGAAGACACAACTGTCCACACTGCCGTATTTCCTGCGAGCTCAGATGCTACAGCTAATCAAGACAATCTCGTATATTTACTCCATCTGACAGGCTCATCTCCGAGAAGAGAAGGAATTTAAATGAAGACAGGAAATATGGCCTGCCTCTGCAGCAGACTGGAACACAGCTGTGGAGCTGGTTTTAAAGTCCTCATAATAGAAATTAGGAGAGAGAAACTCTGGAGAACTTCAGAGTAGTTTTTCATGCATCTTCATTCTACTATTGCAGTACACAATTAATAACTCCTAATAGCATTATATGTCTGGTGGCAGAAGGAGGTTATCTACCCCAACGTTTAATCCTCAGGTTTAGCGGTAAAGCTTCGGGAGTGAAAGTGTTTGCTGGTGCTGCTGCGGTTGTTGGGTATCAGCCGTGTTTGTTGAAATGGAGCTGAAGGTCTCTGCTGTAGATGAAGTGCCTATCCATCTGTTTTTGATAGCGCTAATAATGAATTCTGGAGGATTTCTCCTGGTGCCTTGTTTAAGACTGCACTCAGCTTTGGAGAGACAGAATACTAATGCTCCGTCCCTGACACACAGGGAAATTAAAATGCTGCAGGACTGGACTCTGGAGTAAAGGCTGGAGTTAAGTAAAGTGTTTAATGTCATGCTTTTGTATCAACTCTATCAGTTCTTTTCAATGACAAGGTGATGTAATGAAACTTCTCACACTGATCCTTCAGAGCATGTGGTCCAGCGTTCCTTCAGTTCACGTTCATAACTTTAGCTCCTACAGCAAAGTGTGGTTTTATCTTCTCCTGTCACGTACCAGCTTTCAGTATCATTAAACGTGTACAGAGACGTTAGGAAGCAACACCGTTGGTGTCTCTGGTGAGTGTGCGTAGGTAGTACAGTTAGCTTACTTTCCCAATCTAATCGGAAAACCAAACTGAGCATGAAACACATGAATCAGACCTCTGATTAGTGCATTATTCAATTTGCATTTAACTCATATAGTGCTATATAGCTACTGTCTTTAGCTACTAATATACTATATAGCTACTACATCTAGAAATTTCTCCCCACGAGACGTTCCTGTGAGGCTCTCTTAGATAATCCACACAGCGTGCTCCTGAGTAAAGTCTGGAATTTGTTTTGGACTCGATTTCCTGTCCACCTCGACACTGTTAACAGCCTGATCTCAACTCTACCTCATCAGTACGAACAGCTACCACACATAAATACAGCGGAACCTCGGCATGTGAATTTAATCCGTTCTGGAGGCCGGTTCTTAAGTTCTTGTACTGCGAAATGAATTTTCCTATCGGAAATAAGGTAAATGCAGATAATCCGTTCCAGCCTCCCAAAAATATTCCCAATACGAAGCATATGTAAACTGTACGGCTGCTGAGGAAGAGCTGACCCAAGCCAAGCATTCCATGTCAAGGCTCCTCACAGGAAGTCATGCCACCAACCTTGGAACCTTGGTGGAAAAAATAAAACAGACCACCTACGCCACCGATCTGTCACTAAAAAAACAACCGAAAAATCACCTAGCTTTTGAACACGACGTCGTTATCGTGGGTTGACTCTTTCCAAACAGCTTACACTGACTGGAAAACAATTCGTGAAATTCATAAATTGGCTTTGCTCGGGTTTCCACGGACACTAACAAGTTTCAAACGGCTCCCGGACGTACACGCAACTTAGCCGGTGTTCGGTTCGGTTCGGTTGTATGCTGAAAATGCTTCGTATGTCGATGCAAATTTCAATCCGTAAGGTGAAAATTCGTAAATGAGGACATTCGTATGCCGAGGATCCACTGTATTAGGTTTTAATTGTTAGACCTGTTGTCTGATAATATGTACAGCTATTAAAGTTCCACAGACGGTAGCAATTGTGTCAGACGAGCACCAGTAAAATCTTTTAAAATGTTTTATATACATGATTTTGATCAATTTATAGACAGTGTTTTAAAAATGTAAAATTGATTTAAACATCATGGTTTCCATCTTTATGTCCAAGTTATTGGCAAACAAGCACCATGTTTTCAGCCTCTGTCACTGGTTTCTTACCCTACTGTGTTCACCCGTTTTATGTTTTCCCTGCTGTTACACATTTCCGTGTGTTTTTTAACTTTATAACTAAGCTCTTTAATATAATACAGTTCCAAGCACCGTACTCTTCTCACCACACGTTAGAATCCATATCTGTGGCAGGTTTTTGTTACAAACTGAGCAGGGATTTTTTTAAATACTAAAACTGACAGTCTCTTTTATGGATGCAAACAATCCAAACAGCTGTGTTAGTACAGAAACACAGCAATCAGCTATAACTGCATCGATCTGCAACCGCAGCAGCTCTTTAACTCGATTCTCTTCATCACTTATGCTTTCTGGCCGCGGCACCAGCTAATGAAATATTCAGCCTCTCCAGCCGTGGTGTCTGCATTAGCACTGGAACAACAACAACAGGCACAACAACAGCACATCACAATGCAGGAACACACCACACTTTTCCTGTGTTTATAGAGCCAAGTTTCTCTTCAGCACGAAACTTTTCCCACGAAACACACAGCTCCTCAAAACCTGAATTATGAATCACATGAAGACAGGAGAGTGCTTTTGGGCTGCTGGAGGCAATCTCTAAAAGACACGTATGCTTCTTCTGACCTACTTCACATCCATTAATGGTCCTGCACACAAATCTATACCGGTGTATTCCTGTGCTCACGTTTAGGAGAAAGCTTTAAAAAAACATGCCTGATAGAGGCACTTTCTTTAAAGGCCTCGCTAAAGCTGAGTGAAAAAAAGATGAAAGGTTTCTTCCATCTATTTCAATCTTTTATTTAAATGTAGACGCGGCGTTCAGGTACATAACATTTTACATATCCGGGTACAAATTCAGGTGGTGATTAAAGCAGGGAAGTATATCAGTCTGATGAAGGGGAGGAGAGACAGTAGACAATATAAGGACACATATCTTTTATTTAGGACAAATTTAAAGGTGCATTTCAACCTCTCTTCTGGGAGAACTCAATCCTGTTCAATAATTCTGTCCACCAGATCCGAGAACAAAAATTTCTTGAACTGAGAAATATATTTAAGTCAAACGTTTAGCAAAAACTATGTTGATGCTTACACCATACTGCTATGGACTCTCCTTATAAACGGGTAAAAAAATCACGAGTAATCATTAATTTGGTGAGGTTTTCTGTAAGGAGTCTCCAGTGTCAGTCTGTAAGAATCAGAGCTTTGCAGGTTTGATATAGTCCCATTAACTTATAAGAGAGAGAACAAAAACAGATATCTCTGATGAACAACTGTTCATCAGAACTAGTAAGTAGAAACAAAGGAAAAAGTAAGATGTTGTTGCTGTGGTGTAAGTGGAATTAAACACATGGGGAAGTGCTGTTATAGGAAAACAAACTGCTTCATATTGGAAATAATATCTTCACTTCATTACATCATCAAGCAGTTTAAAGTTATAATGTTTAGGACAAAACGCCTAATAATGTCCATGATTTATTATCCATCGTGATCTCAGTCAAGTTCCTGTCACCTAATGGACCCGTGGCACTGTCGTGACCTTGGATGAGCAGGCAGCTGATTTAGTCTGGCTAATTATAGCCTGTCTTACATTGCATTAGCGTTCTGCATGTCTGTCACGTCAGAGCCAGATTAATAACGCTGATCCTCTCAGCCAGAGGTTGAAGCAATCATGCAGGAAAGCCGCAAGCTGTTCCTCCCCGAGCCAAACAGCAGCTTACGCTAAAAGCTTGTAAATCGTGACAAGCGTGATGATGCTCAGAACCTGCAGCGAACTCACTAATGTGTTGGGTCAGGAGAACGGTAGCTGAAATGTGCTGATCCAAAAAAAGTCTGTTCAAATTTCCATTAAAGATAGCATTATTTTATATTCCTGACACTTTTAATAAAATTGATAATAAAACATTTCCCAAAAAAATAAAGATGTTGCACCATCAGCACGCGTTTCAGAGACATGTGCATTTATTGGGCACTTGTGACTGTGTGAATATAAATGAAAAGTTTATTTGGATGTTTATGAGAAGAACAGCAACACTCACATTTGTTATTAAGATCTAGCATATCATTTTGCCCCATGGATTCCTCATTAGCATGTAAAGAAGGAGACAAATGCTCCAGACTGGATTTGCAAGCCAGTGCAACACCATGTGTGATTGAGATAAACAACTTTATCATCGATTGTACTTTTAATGATGATATATAAGAGTTCATGGTTGAATGATGGATAAGTTACGGGCTTTCCCTCTCTTCTTGAAAAATGGGTAGACAACAAAGCGAAAGAGATGCACTGCCAAAATCAAAGCAATTAAGTGATGTGATCTTTTGCTCTCTCACTCTACAATTCTTCCAGCTTGTCTTTGAAGCAATACTGCTAATTTCCTCTTCTAAAGTGTTCTCATCTTACTGACCATCTATCCTCATTGTACCTTGTTTCCAGGGGTTCAAGCAGTGACGCCAAACTGCCGGTTTGTGCAGCTTAATATGTACAGCTGCCAATGACTGAAGCTTATGTCTGGGACAATGGAAGTGTGAACAAGTCAGAGGAAGGCTAGTGAAAAATGGCTGCCCATCGCATTCGAGTGACCAACAACAACAATGTCCTCCCGCGATGCAAGTCCGAAGGCACGCTGATCGACCTCAGTGAGGATGTGTCAGAGGCCAGTCTTACAGATGTCAAAGGTCAGTTTAAACCTCATGAAATGACGTGTGTTGAATATACGTAATGTTATAGCAATTTTTTCATTATATCTTTTCTAGTGCCTTCCCCCAGTGCCTTGCGGTTGGACACCACTGCATCTTTTGGGACCGCACAGGAAGTAGTCGCCATCAAGGACTACTGCCCCAACAGCTTCACCACATTAAAGTTCTCCAAAGGAGATCGCCTTTACGTGTTGGATACATCTGGAGGGGACTGGTGGTATGCTCACAACAACACAGAGATGGGATACATTCCCTCTTCGTATGTCCAGCCTGTTGGCTGTCGAGACTCTTGTCTCAGTGACAGCGGAATGATTGACAACCTGGGGGACTCCTCGGACGAAGGTGTGAAGGAGTTAGACCTGCTGGGAGAGTGGACTGGAATGTCCCTGAAGCTCCCTCAACCTTACAACAGCAAAAACAACCCCTTTTCTACAAATCCATTCCTCAACGGGACCGTGCAGAACCAGCTACAAGACCAGAACACCAACCAACACAACAGCATTGACTTGCTTCTGTTTGACTCTCTGACTCCATCTGCTCCTGTCTCCACTGCCAGCAGCAACAACACCAGTAACGGATATGGCAGCAGCATTTTTGATGGCACACCCACTAGCCCTAATGTAGAAACCTTGCAAGTATTCCACAAGGACAACCCATTTTTCCGGAGTAAAAGATCCTACAGTTTGTCAGAGTTATCAGTCCTACAGTCTCAATCAACTCCTCCTTTGCCACCATCCGAGTTCTTTAGAGGTCTTAAGGCACCTTCCCCTGAACAGTTTAAGAGCAGAGAGGACTTCAGAACAGCTTGGTTAAACCATAGGAAGTTGGCACGCTCGTGTCATGACCTTGATTCCCTGGGACAGAACCCAGGCTGGGGCCAAACACAACCAGTCGAGACTAATATTGTTTGTAAGCTGGACAGTTGTGGTGGGGCAGTTCAACTGCCGGACACTAGCATCAGTATTCATGTTCCGGAGGGTCATGTTGCAGCGGGAGACACCCAGCAGATCTCCATGAAGGCTTTACTGGACCCCCCACTGGAACTAAACAATGACAGGTGTACTACAGTCAGTCCTGTGGTTGAGATCAAACTGAGCAACATGGAGATAAAGTCGTTCATAACTTTGGAGATGAAGGTATCAGTTGAAGTAAAGAAAGAGAGCAGACAAATGACAAAGGTTGTATGTGTGAGGAGTGACAGTAAAGACGGCCCTTATGTCCCGGTTCCTCAGGCTTACATATATGGTGACACAGTTCAGGTTCAGCTGGACAGCCTGGAACCATGTATGTATGTTGCAGTTGTGGTCCAGTCCCACAATATCTCCTTTAATCTAACAGTTTGGGATCAAGTTGTGAAGAAAATTACATTGGGTCTGTATGGACCCAAGCACATTCATCCATCCTTTAAGACTGTGGTGGCAGTTTTTGGGCACGATTGTGCTCCGAAGACATTGCTTGTCTCTGAAGTCGGGAAACAAGCTCAGTCTGCACCGCCCGTCACACTCCAGCTGTGGGGAAAGCACCAGTTTGTCCTCAACAGGCCTCAAGACCTTGAAATAGGCATGTACTCGAACATGAGCAACTACGAGGTAAAAACGAACGATCAGGCCAGGGTGGTCCGGGGCTTTCAGGTAAAACTCGGCAAGGTGAGTCGGCTCATATACGTCATCACGTCTCGAAATGCGCAAGAGCTGTCTGACTTCACCTTACGGGTTCAGGTGAAGGACGATCAGGATTGCATCCTTGCTCAGTTCTGCGTCCAGACGCCACAGCCGCCTCCTAAAACTGGAAACAGAGCCAACGGCCAGAGAAGATTCCTGAAGAAGAAGGAAGTAGGGAAAATCCTGTTGTCCCCTTTGGCCATTACCACTAAATATCCACAGTTTCAAGACCGCTGCATCACCAACTTAAAGTTTGGTAAAATGATCAAGACGGTCATCAGGCAAACAAAGAACCAGTATTTGCTGGAATATAAGAAGGGTGACATCATTGCCTTGCTAAGCGAGGAGAAGATCAAACTAAAAGGACAACTCTGGACCAAAGAGTGGTATATAGGTTACTATCAGGGAAAGACCGGACTTGTGCACGTGAAAAATGTGCTCGTATTAGGAAAAGTAAAGCCCATATACTTTTGTGGGCCAGACCTCACAACCACAGTGCTGCTGGAACAAATTCTCAAGCCCTGCAAGTTTCTTACCTACATTTATGCCTCTGTGAGGACTGTACTAATGGAGAACTTGGGAAACTGGAAGGCGTTTGCAGATGCCCTGGGTTATGGTAATCTGCCCCTGACTTACTTCTGCAGGGCAGATTTGGACAGTGAACCCGAGAGAGTGGCTTCAGTGCTGGAGAAACTCAAAGAGGACTGCAACAACGTGGAAATGAAGGAGAAGAAATCTTTTCAGAAGGAGCTCATGATGGTAAGTTGTAAATATGTAAGATGTTCGTGCGGTGTGGGGGACATGCATGGATTAGAATTTGATTACTATTGATTATACTAACTGTGTGCAAGCTTTGCTGCATACAAAAATGTAGTGGCGTGTCTGCGATTGCAAGGCTGCTTAACTCCGGATTTAAACCCAGCTTATTTGAAATCCCTTATCTGCCTTGCACTGATTAGTGCTAATGGCTAGCAGGCTAATTCTAATGAGTGTTGCTCTGGTCCATTCTTCTTATCTTGCACAGCTGTGGGAAACCTGCAAGTGCAGCAGCAGTGGCTTTGATTTGCTGGCTCAGACCTTAAAGGAAAAACTTTAATCAGCCTTGCACATGTTGGTGCCGTCAGTGGGCTCTGCACATTTGGGGCTAGCAGTTTGCTAGCTCGGCTGTTTTTTTTAATCTACAGAAAAAAAACAATCATAGCGATAGAAGTTCTGGCAGCTAAACAAAGCCACCCAGAGAACACTTTGAGCTTTACTCAGTACGACGCAGGGAGAGAATGTGAAGGCTTTGTTAAGAAAATAATTCTTTTATAAAGCATGCAGCGTTTTTAGTTGAGGCTTCATGGATATTAAGAGACCACATGCAAGCAGCCTCTTACGACGTTCAGTATCTCAGACCAGACTTTGATGGTTTACAGCCTCAGTCAAGATAAAGAAAATAAAAATTGAAACTGAAAAAGAAGAGCTGCCTGGGTTTGCACAACCACAACATCCGCTGCATGAGTGAGCTCCGACGACGAACCAGACCGTGTTATGATCTCTCTGGATGCATTTAATTTGCGGTATGAAAGTGAAAGGCATGCTAGTGATTTGATTTTCAGAGTTGCTGGCAGGGAACTCTTTCAGCTGGGTATGATATCAGTGGAGACAACAAAAATAAAACAATTTTCTCAAGTTTGGTGTATTACTGTGCAGATCTGTTAGCATTCAGATATACCCCAACAGAGCAATCTGACTCCCTGACTCCTTCCCCAAAAACACAGCACATTAGTCAGCCAACAGCGACCGGGAGCCTGGAAGCCCTGACCCCTGTGTCACATCTCTCATCTTCAGAGTTGGAAAGATGTCATTGTAAATGAAGAATATTTTGAGTTCTTTAATCCGCCCCTGAAATCAAACGTCTCCAATGTTCTGGACACCAGTATAATATTACAAATGATTAATGACTTGGAGATTATCCAAGCAAATGCTATCTACAGCGTATATATGCCCTGCCCCCCAGTAGGCATGTCTTGATCTACAGTAGCAGCTCTTTTGCAGCTCAGGGCTTGTTGGTGTGTTTTTGGCTTGCTGTCTTCTTCCACACTGTTCCCTTTTCCAACCACTGACAATTCCAGCATTTTCCAATCAGCTGCTTTTTCAGAGGCGTTGTAATGGAATCGTGCTACTTCAGACATCAACAAGAACGCAGTTCCTTCTTTACACTATTGTGGCTTCTCCATCAGTAAGAGTCAGGAAAAGGCTTTTGTCAAATTCTTCCCTCTGTATCGAGCTGGATCACAAAGCTGCTCCGTCAGTATTCCTCTTCAGGATCCGCAGGTCTATAGCTATAAACTCAAACACAATAAAATCACGGTTAGCATGTGTCTTTGATCTGCTGTCAAGAACAGTAATCTCTGTGCCTAATATCACATAATTAACCCCAGTGGTGCTGTTAACTTTCCTTTTCATCCAACACTGTCTGAGACGCTGTCTCACTGCCTCCATAAGGAAATCACATAACAAGAAGCTTTACTTACCCTTCTGTGTGTGTGTGTGTGTGTGTGTGTGTGTGTGTGTGTGTGACAGACTGTAACTGATTTAAAAGCGGATTGCTCTGACCGGTTGAGCTCCGTGTGCAGTGGCACAGTGCGGCGAGACAACACCTCGTCAATAATTCGTCAGTCTGGGAGAAGTTATGTGATAGTCGCGCGTGTGAAAGCAGCTCCATCATCCACGGCGTGTTGTGGCTTCTGCGTGATCACATTTATCATGACCAGACAAAGCCATTATTCTTCCAGTCCTACGTTCCAGTGCTAACATTTTGCAGGAATAAATTGACTTTTAAATTTCATTTGTACCCTCTGAATGACATGCATTAGTCTCTGTCCTGTGCTGATGGTGCCATTATTAGCTTTTTGTCCGTGTGTTTGTTCTCTAATAACGTGGGCAGTCTTTGTGCCAGGAGATTATAGAGATGGAGAATAATTAGAGATGACGATAGCAAACGTGCTTCATTTGGAGTTCTACATTTCTTCACCTGATGACCTGGAACTAGTGGTGCACTTATACATTTACAAATAAACCCTCTTTAAATGTGTGGCCGGGTTCATGCGAGGTGGTTGCTTTGCTCGATTCCGTCAGGGTTCATGAACAGCACACAAACTCTTTGATTCTGTGTTTTTAGATGTTTATTTCCACCGGCTTAGTTTAATCATCTAATTAATTCTCAGCTCTGCGCTCGGGTCAAATTCTGCCTCGTTTTTTCAGCGGCTTGTCTCCGGGGTGTTGGGAATCAGGATTATATCGCAGCAGTGATTAAACACAAAGGTCTGATGCCCTTTAACCAGATGTTATACATATGTGAATACATCTGTCTATCCACAACAGACAGCTTCAAAACATACCAACACGATCGACCATCACTCATTCGCCTTCCGGATCAATCACAGGTTTCAGTTCATTTAAGGTCACAGAGCTCTGAGAACTTGTGATGAACACGGGTGCAAAGTAGTGAGTTTATGTTAGATTATTTTATACAAGGCCAGTGAGAGCAGGGCTACAACATGTGCTGATACACAGCACACCAGGAACAAGTAAGATTCAGTGCCCACAGTGTTGATATTGTTGATGTAATCGGTGCTAGAGAGCAGGGTGTTTTGCATTCAGAAGGCAGATGTAAAGCAGTGATATCTTTTAAATATCATTTAAATATCCTCCGCGAGCAAAGGCAATCCAATAATCCTGTTCTCTGCACAAGTGTGGTGTAAAAATGGCCTCCAGAATGAGGAACTGCAGCACTGCAGAGACAATTTACACGCTCACTTAAATGAGTTGGCTGCAAGTTTATGGTGAACGAGTCAATGTAAGAGCAGCGTTTCAGTGCGTACTGATGACCTCACGCTGCTTCACACCAGCTTATTTCTGTTCTACAAGCGAGACAGAATTCCAGCAAGTTTGTTGAGTCAGCTGCAGTGTGAAGTGAAGAAGCTGCTGTGCAGACAGAAAAGCAGGAACGCTTTACAATTCCGCACTGTACACAGCTAATTACGTTCCTCTAATTGCACGGCTCAGAGTGTTTCTTCCTCTGTTTATCTATAGCTGCTATTACACAACACAGTTACACCTCTCGACCAATCAGAATCCAGAAGCATGGTGAGAGAAACTCAGCAGCTAGAAGCTTGTCTTCGGCGTGGACTACAGCGTGGCATTAAACAACCATACACCGATAAACTGTGGTCATTAGAGGTCAGTCACTGGGGTCTTGGGGTGAGAAATGAACACAGTTTGATCAGATGAATGAGGGTTCTGTGCAGTGAGCTCAGAGGAACACCAAGAGCCTGGAAGACTGGAAGTCCAGACAGCAGGTGGGTGGTAACTTCTGACCTCCATCGCCAGAACTGCTTTATGATCCCTGGAACAGCAAGTGCCTCCAATCTGAAAGATCATTACAGCCTGTATTGTTGAAATAAACCCATTCCCGAGCAGTCAGCAGCAGGTCAGCAGGGTTCACAGGCCTGCCGTGGGGGGTGCAGAGGTGTCTGTACTTTCTTTTTGTTGTTGTTTTTGTGTGCTCGTCTGAGCAGAGCAGAGGAAACACCTGAGTAATTGTGTGTGGTCTCCATCTCAGAGACCTGGCCCGACAATTATCCACGACTACCCCCTGCTGCCCTCCTTTAATGTCCATCTCCTCTGGGAAACCACTCTGGCAGATGAAAATCCCCCCCCCCCCCCCCCCCTTTCCCTCACTGCTGCACCGTGTCTGCATTCTGACCATCACCTTCTTTCCAGAGTACTTCTCTCCATTCTGAGGTCTTTAAGCAGTAACACTGTGAAATTCATCCATGATCAATTTTCTACAGACGTGTGTAACATGGAGCTGTGACCAACCTGTCAATCAACCAGAAATGACAGGAGGTAAAAGGTCTTACTCCACAGCGCTGCATTGGTCAGAAGGTGTTGATTAATTTTCTAGAACAGCAGCTCTGACAGTAGCGCACGTTTAATATTAGTGCACTCGCTCTGATATATTGTTGCTATAGTAACCTCTTGTTCATAGAACTAAAGCGGTTATCATGACAAGAATTTTTAAATGTGTGTGTGTGTTATGGGGGTTTATTGCTATCTTTCAGTCCTAGTCAACTAAATAATTTAATATGATCTCCACAGTCACATGTAACTTTTTGACCAATCACAGCGGTCAGTTTCCCAAACATGCAGAGTTTGCACACACGACCTAAGATCGTGACTCACGTTCTCTCTCAGCTTTCTGCTTACATGTTTAACAATTGTGTTTGTGTTTAGTGATTGCTAAATGGTTAGTATAGGTAAAAATCACAAATCATTAAAAATCAATTAGAGAAAACATTCATTTAATAGCAATAAAATCTGTGTTATGAGCAGAGACTTTTCAGGGTGTCTGCACTGAGCTGTGTGTGTGTGTGTGTGTGTGTATATTAGCAAGGAGATTTATGCTGCCCAGTTCAATTAGCTAGCCTCACCTACAGCTGCCTAACACTTTCAAAGCCACCAGACTGCTTAGTGCTTACTTTCCCCCTTGGTTATTGAACTCGTTGTGTTCCAGGTTAATGGTGTAAACAACGCAGAACAAGGACCAACAGATTAAATGTTTAGGTGCTGAAAAAGCCCCTATTTTGGGTTTGAATGCCACTATTTTAGCAATGCAGCTTCATGTTGTGTCTCCGGTGTCTCTGAGACTCGTCTCACAACCTGGGTGTGGCAGGAAATGTGCCATTTACTGCGACTGCTTTAGAAAACTAACCACCTCGGCTGGAGTAGGTTTTCAGGCCAGTCTGTTTCCCAGACGTGGTTAGCATGGAGATATACACACCATCTACACACATCGTCACGCTTGACTCCTGGCCTGAAGTGACAGTGATGACACACCGTTCTCTGCACACAGACTCCTTATGAGGTTATTACAGCTAAGATGGTGCGCGCTGTTCCTCCTACCTGGCAGCTTACTGTTAATCTCACTGACCTTCTTACGCTCTCATTTTACTCACACAATTAAATAACACACTAATCAGCGTGGAAATCCAATCATGTGTCCACACTTTCACTTCCTTTCTAATGTCTCTGTTAGTAGCTTGGGCTACTGATGTGAAGGTTGTGAGTTCAATTCCCAGGTCCACCAAGCTGCCACTGCTGGGCCTCTGAGCAAGGCCCTTAACCCTCAACTGCTCGGTTGTGTAAAAATGAGAGAGATTGTAAGTCACTCTGGATAAGGGTGTCTGCTAAATGCTGATAATCCAAATCCAAACTCTGGTCTGTTTGGACAGCAGCATAATGAAGGTCCATATTCTGACTGTCAGAAGTCAGTGGTGTAATTTAGTTTACTGGGCCCAAAATGTTTTTCTGTACTTAGCATGACATAGCGTCTTTCTTCCACGGAGAGTAAATCTCCAGAAAGTTCCACGCTGTACGTCAGAGTGATGTGCTTGTCAGTGCAGTAATCTGTCTTGCGCTTGCTGCAGCATTGTGTGGTGTTTGTTGATGTCGGCGGCTCACGCCGGCAGAGTGGAGGCTCTTACGTGTCAGGTATAATTTATGTGAGCGGTGCAGGTGAAGCTCAGCCGTCACTCGACTCCTCGGCGTGAGAGACAGAGTCGCACAGCTGGCGGATAAACGGCGAGGCATTATCCCGTGCTCGAGCGAGCGAGCACCGCTAACACCCCCGCCCGAACGCTACCACGGGAGGAAGCGCAGGTGCTGATTTTACACACGCACAGATGTCTTTTTAATGGAAACCTGTCAGCAGGAGCAATAAACAGCACAAATCATTTCATATGGAAGCGAGCGAGGTGATCTGACATCAGAATCAGGATAAATTACCTCTCTGTACGCCTTCATTGCTCCCGCTCTCTCACCTGGCTGCACTTTAACTGCTCTATAACTAAGCTAATGAGCTAGCTGAGCTAGCCAGGACCGCTGTAAGGTCACATTGTGTTAGTTAGCTCATGCCAAGCACAGAGCCATGCCTGGTCAGCAGGTAGAGCACTCAGCTCTGCTGCGGTCCACTGAGGTATTAATATGGCTTTTAATGACCTCAGGAGCTCTTTCACACTAATGCTGCTTTGCAGGGGAACCTTGTGCTAACAGCACACGCACACACACGCAACAGACACAGCACTACAGCTCGCAAACAAACCAGTAACACACTTAACTTTTATTCTAGTGGTTTTCCTGGCAACACAAACACACAACTTTAAAACACTGCAGCTTTTACTCGCTGGACCTCTATTGTGTCTCGCCCCCAGTGTGCCCCCTTTCCACCCCGGGGAAGTGTGTTTCAGCCCCAGTGTGTCTCACCCCAGTGTGTTTTTCCAATTTCCCCCCAGTGTGTCTCACCCCAGTGTGTCTCAGCCCCAGTGTGTCTCACCCCAGTGTGTCTCAGCCCCAGTGTGTCTCACCCCAGTGTGTCTCAGCCCCAGTGTGTCTCACCCCAGTGTGTCTCAGCCCCAGTGTGTCTCACCCCAGTGTGTCTCACCCCGGGAGGTGTGTCTCAGCCCCAGTGTGTCTCACCCCGAGTGTGTCTCAGCCCCAGTGTGTCTCACCCCAGTGTGTTTCAGCCCCAGTGTGTTTCACCCCAGTGCATCTCACTCCAAGTCTGTCTCACCCTGAGTGTTTGTGTCTCACACCCAGTGTGTCTCGGCCCCTGCTGTTTTTTTATTTTTCTCGTCCTCACACTGCAGAATGCAGACACGTGTGAGGAGATAAACACGTTCTGAGCTCCTGAGCATGTGGCTCAATTCCACCCATCACTCAGCCTGTCAGAGGGAAACGCGCCGACGCTCACGCTCAGGCTCATGGAATGAAACGGCCCCGCAATCCCATTTGGCCCAGCGTCCATCATTTCCTCCGCCTCACCTCCTATTCATCTGGCTGTAATGGAGCGCTGAGTGATTGGGGGACGGCCTGAGCCGAGCGGAATTACTTTCTATCCGCTGCCTAGTCGGAGAGCAGAGACTGGGCGGGATGGATCCGATGGTCAGCGCGCACACACAATCGCTTTCACATGCTAATAAAGTGCTTCAGATGTGCAGGTCTGAGGAGCGTCTCTCCGTCTGGCCTTTAGCACAGACGCTTCCTGAGGGATTGAAGTCTGTTTGGATTTGACACACAGTCAGTAAAGAGTGCTGTGGAGTCGCTGTGACCAACACACACGACTTGAAAGTGTCACAGTGTGATAACCGAGTCTACAGACATCACGCTTTCACAGGATTAATCCACCTCTTAAACACACACACATACACACTGGTGCTGGAAATGAAAGGCAATATTTATTATGTAAATCCTCGCATACGTGACACAAAACAAAATGAAACAAAATAGACTTTTCCATAAAAGCTTGCACACTGAGAGTGTTTATCATGTTCTTGTTATGTGCTGAAAGACCAAAGAGCCGAACATTAGTCATCTACCAAGAGCCACACGTTAATAAGCCGAGCAGGGTGGCAGTGCGGGGGAATTATTAAAAACAGCTCCATGATGTATGAGATATGAACATGTTCATGCATAAAGCCGAGGACAGAATTACTACTCCTCCATATTTACTGCATTTCAATACCGAATGTGTTCATCGCTGCAGTGGAGCTGGAGTTTATGAAGCTTGGGTCATTTCTGGACTCAGACCAGGTTGTTGGACTATTAATATCTGCATTAGTGTGGCTCCTGATTCAGCATTCCATCTCTGTAAGTGCACTCACACACCACGCAGGTGGTCCAGCCTGCTCCCGGCCTCCTGCATACTAATCCCACAGCTTCATTAAGGAGCTGAATTCCTGTCGTTCCCTTCTAGAACAATCGTGTGGGGTTCAGCAGCTCAGGAGGAATGTCAGGAGATGGTCAGATTGAATTTCAGCAGAGATCTCCAGGCTGTGTGATGAGAAGAAGGGTGGTAGAAAGAGAGAGAGAGAGAGAGAGAGAGAAAGAAAGAGTTTCAGGATGAGGGAGCACTTGCTGACTTGTCATGCTGAAGGCTGTTTTCACATCTTCACATTTTAATAACCTGGTTTTGAAAATGTATGGAGTTATTTCCTCAGCACCAGACTGATAAGGAATCTAAAACCATCTCCTAAACACACAGCGTATCAGAGCTGATAAACACAGCGTGAATAAAAACAAAATGAAATATTCCATCTGCCTAACAAACAGTCAGAACGTGTTCTGCACATGCCAGTGGAATTTTGAGGAATATTTTCCTGCCTTTTTCTGGCTGGTTTTATCCGTTTCACTTTATTCTTCCCCTTCGACCAGGCTGAAATGGACAAAATGCCCCCCACCCTGTTTTACCCCTGACCTGTTTTTTTACCCCTGACTTGATTTACCCCTGACCTGTTAGCCTCATAGCTCCTGAGCTGCAGACTCCGAGCACACCACAGCTAACTGTCTGCGTCTGGACATTTCCCTTTTTCAAGCCCTTTAATGAAGTGCGTGAGAGTAACCGGTGAGCTGGATCCTGAAGGTGAATTATGACCCTGAAAGACCTCATCGCTCACTCTGATGAGAGCGGTTAATACGCCCGTCTCCTCCCAGGCACTGAGCGTTTAAACAGCGCTTTACATCAAATATTCATCAACCACTTTCACATCTTACACAGGAACAACAACCGCAGCTCTGAATCGGACGAGCCAGTGGTTTGCTGTCTCTACACTGCTTTCATGCGGCTCTAATTAGTCAGCGTTTTGCGTTTATTACGGTGTGAACAGACGAGTATTAACCTGCCCCTTATTTTACTTTCATTCCTCCAGAATCTTCTGTGCACTTCATTATTTCACTTTAATGATTAAAGAGTACAAACAGGATGTTCCCGACACTTCATCATTTCCAGTGGGCGGTCTTTCTGGCTGGAGGTGGCAGTGTTATAGTGCGTTATAAACATAGCATATTGCATTCCTCGGTGTAGCGTGTGCTTCTGTAGCCTGTTATTATTCGTTTTGTTAAGGTTGATTATTTCGCTGAATTTTATATTAGTTCTAGCACGTTGAAGCGTATCTCACCGTGACTGTGAATAACAGATATAACAGAATAACAGAGGAGAAAAGTAGTGACACTCCTCCTCCACGTCTCCTCTGCTGAATCATGCGTCCTCTCCAGACATCACACAGCTCTGTCACACACACCATCTACACAAGTCTGCACAATGAGTGAAGGCGTGTCCTGCAGCCTGTCATTGTGATCCTCATTCTTTTACTTCTTTATTATCACTCCGTCCTCATGAAATGGCCTCTGAGGTTTCCTTCTGAAACAGGAAGTCAGAATGGTGTCATGTTATCTGCTTGTTATAGTGTGATTTACACAGCAGCCACTAGCATTCGAGATGCACCATGCCACGCCCCCGACTAATACACAGAACAGGTCTGCTTTACTCTCCTCTAGAACTGTGCACAAAAACACACAACACACCATCCACATTTTACTGTAAAATCAAAAGACGGCAGGCGCTGTCAGTCATGATGTCATCTGGCACGCCCACACAGCTTTTACAGATTTTAGTTATTATATTGTAGTCAGGGATTTATATTAGACTTCACTATGAACTGATTTTCTAATGAATGAAATGTAACTGTTTGTGAGTGACCAGAGCTGACGCTCAGTGTTCAAACTATCTCTGCTATATATAAAAAGCAACATTTTGTTTGTACAAGGCCAGAGAAAAGCGATTACAGTGCTGGTGTTTGTGCCAGAGTGAATTATGAAAAACCCATTCAGAAAGCCTCATTACAGCAGCACTTAGTAGCCGTATTACAGTAATGGATAATAACCAATCACAGTTAAAGTGCGTTCACGTCGTTTTCTTCCAGTAAACTAAATTACACAACTGACTTCTGAGAGAACCACACATAATCAAATTAACCTTCATTATACCGCTCTCCAAACAGACCAGACTTCATCTGAGGAGAGCAAACCAAGCTAGCTAGCGAACTTCCTGTTCCACAATGAAACACAGAGCCAGTGACGTAAACACAAATCTACTGCGGGATTGATTCAACCTTACCTAGCACTACTCTTTAAGTCCAAAAGTTCCATCGGTGTATGAGTGTGAAAGTTCTGGTGTTGAGAGTGGGGCTCTGCAGCTGTTTCAGTGGAGTTTCTGAGCTCCACATTCACATTATTACCATCACCTGTGTGCAGCTCACACCTCCAGCTTTAAACACAACGCTCACCTTTAATCAGAAATAAGTCAGGGATAGAAAATACAGACTGAAGATACTTTTGCACTGGGCTGTAAAGAAATGTGTCGACGGTGTGAAGGACAATCTGACCCAACACTTACACACAAACCTTAACTTCATTTAGCACTTCATTCAGAAAATCTTCCCTTTAGGCAAACTCCACCCCCTGCATGTGTAACTCTCAGGTAACTTCTGAACAGAGCTTCAGTGTGTATTTACGTCTAAGTTCTGATGTACCCTCACTGTGCACTCTGAATACAGCTTTCAGTGTATAAAATCACATTGTTTGGTTGTGATGTTAGTGGCTCTGCATCTCAAACTCCGGCCCTCGGCTCACCCCCAGGCTTCTGCTGAAGCTTCTCTCAATCCTTTCAGAGCTCCAGTGCTCTCGTCTGGCCCAGACCCAAACACACCATTAGCCCGGCAGAGAAGAAAGCAATCGCTCATCCTGGGAATTAAAGCAAATTAAACTCTGTGCTTGTGTGTGTGTGTGTGTGTAGAAGGAGAAGAATGAGTCAGAGACAGAAGGAATTGTATTTGATGTGAACTGATAGTTCCTTCCTGCATTAAGCTGATGATGTTATTGTGAGAAATCACCTCGGACTCTTCTTTGCGGTTTAAAGGTGATGATTATTCTTCCAATCACACGGCCAGATATTGACCACAAGCAGGATCAGGCCAGCTCATAACTCCAGCAGTAAACATTTATTGTTTTATTGAAATCCAGACAACAGAACGTGAATAATTCCATACACAGAGCTGTAATCATCGTAATTATGGAGGCTTAGTATTAACCTTAGCATAAAATGAGAAATTTGTGAGTCTGGTACAGCTTTTTAAATCCCGCTGCTTTTGATTGAAATGATTTCTATCACAGCGTGACAGAGAGATGAGTCTGTAAGCGTGGAATGAACATGAAGTCACAGGTTCAGATTGCTGACATTCAGGAAGACGAACGCTCTGATTACAAGAAAATAACAAACTACACACATTATCCATCAGATCTCTAATATATTCTGCTTTTGATGTTACAGGGTCACTGTGTTACAGGTCACTGTGTTACAGGGTCACTGTGTTACAGGTCACTGTTACAGGGTCACTGTGTTACACGGTCACTGTGTTACACGGGCACTGTGTTACAGGTCACTTTGTTACAGGGTCACTGTGTTACACGGTCACTGTGTTACGGGTCACTGTGTTACACGGTCACTGTGTTACGGGTCACTGTGTTACACGGTCATTGTGTTACGGGTCACTGTGTTACAGGGTCACTGTGTTACAGGGTCACTGTGTTACGGGTCACTGTGTTACACGGTCACTGTGTTACGGGTCACTGTGTTACACGGTCACTGTGTTACAGGTTACTGTTTTACAGGGTCACGGTGTTACAGGTCACTGTGTTACACGGTCACTGTGTTACACGGTCACTGTGTTACAGGTCACTGTGTTACAGGTCACTGTGATACAGATCACTGTTTTACAGGTTACTGTGTTACACGGTCACTGTGTTACAGGTCACTGTGTTACACGGTCACTGTGTTACAGGGTCACTGTTTTACAGGGTCACTTTGTTACACGGTCACTGTATTACAGGTCACTGTGTTACACGGTCACTGTGTTACAGGTCACTCTATTACAGGTCACAGTGTTATACGGTCACTGTGTTACAGTGTCACTGTGTTACAGGGTCACTGTTTTACAGAGTCACGGTGTTACAGGTCACTGTGTTACATGTTCACTGTGTTACACGGTGACTGTGTTACACGGTCACTGTGTTACAGGTCACTGTGTTACAGGTCACTGTGTTACACGGTCACTGTGTTACAGGTCACTGTGTTACACGGTCACTGTGTTACACGGTCACTGTGTTACAGGGTCACTGTGTTACATGGTCACTGTGTTACAGGTCACTGTGTTACATGGTCACTGTGTTACAGGTCACTGTGTTACACGGTCACTGTGTTACACGGTCACTGTGTTACAGGTCACTGTGTTACATGGTCACTGTGTTACAGGGTCACTGTGTTACAGGGTCACTGTGTTACGGGTCACTGTGTTACACGGTCACTGTGTTACGGGTCACTGTGTTACACGGTCACTGTGTTACAGGTTACTGTTTTACAGAGTCACGGTGTTACAGGTCACTGTGTTACACGGTCACTGTGTTACACGGTCCACTGTGTTACAGGTTACTGTTTTACAGAGTCACGGTGTTACAGGTCACTGTGTTACACGGTCACTGTGTTACAGGTCACTGTGTTACAGGTCACTGTGTTACACGGTCACTGTGTTACAGGTCACTGTGTTACACGGTCACTGTGTTACAGGGTCACTGTTTTACAGGGTCACTTTGTTACACGATCACTGTATTACAGGTCACTGTGTTACACGGTCACTGTGTTACAGGGTCACTGTTTTACAGGGTCACTTTGTTACACGGTCACTGTATTACAGGTCACTGTGTTACACGGTCACTGTGTTACAGGTCACTCTATTACAGGTCACAGTGTTACACGGTCACTGTGTTACAGTGTCACTGTGTTACAGGGTCACTGTTTTACAGAGTCATGGTGTTACAGGTCACTGTGTTACATGTTCACTGTGTTACACGGTGACTGTGTTACACGGTCACTGTGTTACAGGTCACTGTGTTACAGGTCACTGTGTTACACGGTCACTGTGTTACAGTGTCACTGTGTTACAGGGTCACTGTTTTACAGAGTCACGGTGTTACAGGTCACTGTGTTACACGTTCACTGTGTTACACAGTGACTGTGTTACAGGTCACTGTGTTACAGGTCACTGTGTTACACGGTCACTGTGTTACAGGTCACTGTGTTACACGGTCACTGTGTTACACGGTCACTGTGTTACACGGTCACTGTGTTACAGGTCACTGTGTTACATGGTCACTGTGTTACGAGTCACTGTGTTACACGGTCACTGTGTTACAGGTCACTGTGTTACATGGTCACTGTGTTACAGGGTCACTGTGTTACACGGTCACTGTGTTACGGGTCACTGTGTTACACGGTCACTGTGTTACAGGTTACTGTTTTACAGAGTCACGGTGTTACAGGTCACTGTGTTACACGGTCACTGTGTTACACGGTCACTGTGTTACAGGTCACTGTGTTACGGGTCACTGTTTTACAGGTCACTGTGTTACACGGTCACTGTGTTACACGGTCACTGTGTTACAGGGTCACTGTTTTATAGGGTCACTTTGTTACACGGTCACTGTATTACAGGTCACTGTGTTACAGGGTCACTGTTTTACAGAGTCACGGTGTTACAGGTCACTGTGTTACACGTTCACTGTGTTACACAGTGACTGTGTTACAGGTCACTGTGTTACAGGTCACTGTGTTACACGGTCACTGTGTTACACGGTCACTGTGTTACAGGTCACTGTGTTACATGGTCACTGTGTTACGAGTCACTGTGTTACACGGTCACTGTGTTACAGGTCACTGTGTTACATGGTCACTGTGTTACAGGGTCACTGTGTTACGGGTCACTGTGTTACACGGTCACTGTGTTACGGGTCACTGTGTTACACGGTCACTGTGTTACAGGTTACTGTTTTACAGAGTCACGGTGTTACAGGTCACTGTGTTACACGGTCACTGTGTTACACGGTCACTGTGTTACAGGTCACTGTGTTACAGGGTCACTGTTTTACAGGTCACTGTGTTACACGGTCACTGTGTTACAGGTCACTGTGTTACACGGTCACTGTGTTACAGGGTCACTGTTTTACAGGGTCACTTTGTTACACGGTCACTGTATTACAGGTCACTGTGTTACAGGGTCACTGTTTTACAGAGTCACGGTGTTACAGGTCACTGTGTTACACGTTCACTGTGTTACACAGTGACTGTGTTACAGGTCAGTGTGTTACAGGTCACTGTGTTACAGGTCACTGTGTTACACGGTCACTGTGTTACAGGTCACTGTGTTACACGGTCACTGTGTTACAGGTCACTGTGTTACAGGTCACTGTGTTACATGGTCACTGTGTTACATGGTCACTGTGTTACGGGTCAGTGTGTTACATGGTCACTGTGTTACAGGTCACTGTGTTACACGGTCACTGTGTTACACGGTCACTGTGTTACAGGTCACTGTGTTACAGGTCACTGTGTTACATGGTCACTGTGTTACAGGTCACTGTTTTACAGGTCACACAGTCATGGATTTCTGTGCGTTGTACCATCCACATTTACTTTAAATTCTTTTTGTCACCCCACATTTATTTGAACCCGATTCAGGTCTGTAAGTCCAGCCTTGTTTATTGTTGTGTTTTGCTGCAATAGGACTGCACTGTATCTCAAACACAAATGTTGACATGAGGATCGTTCTTCTGTTTAACGTTGTCACTCCTTCATCTGCCTCCATTACCCAGAATCCTCCACACACAGCAGAACATTTCACATTAATCTCCATTTCCAATCAGGCACTGGATACAAACACGTCACATGACCACAAACATTGAAGTTCTCTGGACCTGTGATTACACACACATTGTGAAGTCTCACTGGTTAATATCAGTCACGTCACTCAGCCTTGTTTTCTGGTTTTGTTCTTGTGGTGTTGATTTCAGTTTGTTTGCTATTTTGCTTCTTGCCTTTGTGTCTATTGGACATCTTTTGCTGATCATCTGATCTGACACACACCTGTTTCCTGACCAAGTTCTTTTGGATTTGTGTGTTTTAATAAAACTCTTCCTCCATCACAGCACATGAGCTGTTTTATTCCGGTTACTTTTATCCTGCGTGTAAACATGAAGAGATCTCTGCTAGCTGGTTACTGTAAAGACCTTGCTCTGAAAGCTCTTCAGCTTATTACAGGAGCTGATGGTTTTCCGCTCGTGTGTTTGAGGAGCTGAAGTGACCGATTCTCTCTAAACGTGGTGATTTGTCTGACTGCTGCTCCGTACATGAATACAGTATCGATTGTTCTAAACGCAATTCCCTCCACTCCTCCTCTGCTCCGATTGATCCGTCTGCTGATCACTTTCTCCATCTCTCCTCTCTCCATCCTGATGAACACGTGTTTCTCAGTTGTAAAGTGCAGCATCATCTCCTCCATGATGCTGACGTTCCTCTAACAGAGGACTAACGCCGACGTCTAATTTCACCTTTATTCCTCTTCCATACTTATATAGAAGAAGAAGTTGCTTTCAGCTGCTCCCTGTTCGGGGTCGCCACAGCGGACCAACTGGTCCGCACACCAACTTGGCACAGGTTTTACGCCGGATGCCCTTCCTGACGCAACCCTCCCATTTTTCCGGGCTTGGGACCGGCACTGCATCCAGTGGCTGGGATTGAGGCATTGGCTGGGAATCGAACCCGGGCCTTCCGCATGATAGGCGAGAAACCTACCACTGAGCCACCAATGCCCATTTCCATACATATATACATGACTCTTATTAAACAGTTGTAGTCCATTAGACTGTAATATGCATAGCTGTTTATTTCAATTCCAAACGATTAAGTGATTAATCTGATTCCAAATGATTAAAAAGAGCAACATCTCGACACCCTCTTCATTAGCAGTGCCACAATCTATGAATATACACGAGTATGCAAATTAGGAAACGCCTCCATGTACTCGTGCCAGTCCACATGCCCTAATATCATTAACACAGAGTCCTGATTTACATCCTCATTTTCTCACCGACTCACTTCAACCTGCCAGACTATTAATTTTGGCACTACCATGGCAACCGCCATCATTGATCATCGCTAGCTTTAGTTATGCTAGCTCATTTGCATATCAGATGTACAAAGTCTCCAAGTCATAGATCTTATTGTGTGACATCATATATTGTGTTAATGCATTAGCCACGCCTCTAAATTCAGGTTTAGACAGGTGACCTGACAACGTTTTAATCTTAAATTAAATGAAAATTTAGTTTAGTGGGAAAAAAATCAGCATCTAAGAGGAGCTTAGACATCATCGCTCAGCATTCTTGTTTTATTTAAACACAACAACAGAGTATCAAGATTCTAATACTCTACACCTGATTATGTCTGTAAAGCACACTCACACACACACACACACACATTACACCATTACTGCAGACAATGGTGTGGGAAGTTAGAGTAAGACCCATTCTTATTCCAAATATGGTGTTTTGTGCGTGTGTGTGTGTGTGTGTGTGTGTGTGTGTGTGTGTGTGTGTGTATGTCATGGGCAGACAGGAAACAGGGCTGAACTCCCCCCGATGCAGTGGAGGATGCAATTATTTACCCCTGCTGTCTACTGAGAGACGCAGAGGAGACAGAGAGAGAGAATGACAGAAGGAGAAGAAACATACAGAGAGAGAGAGAGAGAGAGAGAGAGAGAGAGAGGAAATGTGAGAAAAACCGAAAGATGAACAGAAACTGTGAAGGAGACAGACAGAAGGTTAATGGTCTCATGTCCTCACTGTTTACTGACTGAGTGTGTGTTTGTGTGTGTGTGTGTGTATGCAGGCTCTTTTGAAGATGGACTGTCAGGGTTTGGTGGTGCGTCTCATGCTGGACTTCGTGCTCTTGACCACGGCGGTGGAAGTGGCTCCTCGCTGGAGGGAACTGGCTGAGAAACTGGCTCGTGTGTCCAAGCAGCAGATGGACGACTACGAGGCTCCACACAGAGACCGAAACGGAGTCATGGACTCAGAGGTGAGCAAACACTTCCACACGTTCTACATACTCTGTGGAGAAACCCGTTACAGTAGCTATAAACATCAACATCTTCTGACCAATCAGAATGTAGCGTTCAGCAGTGCGTTCTATGTGTCCAATCACAGGCCATGTGGAAGCCGGCATACGACTTCCTGCTGACGTGGGCGGCTCAGATCGGCGACAGCTACCGTGACGTGATCCAGGAGCTCCAGCTGGGTCTGGACCGCATGAAGAACCCCATCACCAAACGCTGGAAACATCTCACAGGAACTCTCATCCTCGTCAACTGCCTCGACATGCTGCGGAGCTCCGCCTTCAGCCCCGCCTCTCATGATGACTTTGCCATATAGAATGCAGCGACACAGCGATCTTCTCCGTTCACAGTGTTCTTCACCCTGTTTAGGAGGACGCGTTGGTGGGCGTGGCTTCAGGACTGATTTGCATGTTTTACCTCAGTAGGACCTGTGAGCAGATTGTTTTTCCAATGTGCCCTTCCTCACATGCTGACCTTTGACCTCTTCTGTATATCTGTCCATCGTGGTTTGAATATTTTAATGAAGCGTGTGTTCGTCTCGAGTCGAGTCTTCTCCGAAAGCCAAACCGCTCTCGCTGGTTCACACTCACCGTTCCTGATGATTTTGTTAGCGCCTTTACTTTTTATACAATTTTTAGAATCAGCTGTAAATTATTTTCTTTCAGTAGCAGATAAGGAAACACGATGTAGTGTCTACTAACACGTGTCGAACCGTCACCTCGCTGCTTTTCTTTAGTAACACAAACGGACAATCGGTGAACCAGATAGACACTTGGCCGTAACACTAGCATTAGCTGAGAATTAGCGAGTCGTCTGAACTTTACACGTTCCGCATCTTTTTGAAACTGTCAGTGTCACGTTTCTAAAAGTGATCAGTTGTTGGAATTGTCGTTAAATTCTGTTTTTTTTTGTTTGTTTACCTCCTTCGGTCAGAATAAGGCTTAGGCTACTTATAGCAAACTCTCTAATTACAATTACTGTCCAAACCACTGAAACTCCACCCAGAGTCAGAGCTACAATGCTAATGCTAAGGAGCGTTCGTTACAGTGGACTGCTGATGATTTCTCTGCTGTATGCAATGTTCGTGTGTGGATGATGAAGCTTGTGAAGCTCTTCACAGTCACTGTCATGTGTACGCTGTGTGTGATGGTCAGACTCCGCTTTCCCCTGCTCTCCATTCACCTTTTAAAAAAAAAAAAGATCAGGATAAATGGTTTAATAATCTTGCTTTATTGAACTCAGAACTTTCTCCACGTCCTGGGACAGAAAGCTAGAGCACCTATAGATAGGAAGGGGGCGCGGCTTCCAGGGAGAGTGTGTGTGTTAATATTCGGTTGAAATGGTTCCAGACTGACGTGTGCTTTCACTCGTCTACTGAAAGAAGACTGCTCTTTAGCTGGAGTTTGTAGTGATCAGCTCATACCAGTGTCGTCTAACGTTGCACTGCAGAGCTGCTACACAAAACTGTTCAAGGATCACAATCTAATCTAATCTAATCTAATCTAATCTAATCAGAGGAAACATTACTGGATATCATGGCTGTATCACATATCTCACAGCTGTACTGCTAGAGAATGGACACTAAAATCTAAACCTGTGTTAATCCTGATGTAGTGCATTGTGGGTAATACACACACACACACACACACTCTCCTGGAGTAACCACTACATGTTTTACCAGCACCAGATCCCCAGAACACTAGCCAGTGATGGACTGTAGCCTGATGGAGAAGGAGAGAAAGTGTTTTCATCGCCAAATACTGATCTGTGTTAAGTGTTAAGTTGCAGTATTATTCATCCCGCTTTCCTTTATCCCTTTATTCTTATTTCTTTTCTACTTGAATGTTTCTGTTTCTACTTGCTATCGTTTAGACGAGCGTGCTGCACATGCTGTTTTAGTGTAAAGTGACTGACTGTGTGTTGTGTGTATTAGTGTGTAGTTCATCTCCACACACTTCACACTCCTCTGCTGAATCACACTGTATCTGTCTCTTCTCTGATCCATCTTCTCATTTCAGCCTCTCCCGGGGGCGGAGTTTCAGCCAGGTGTTTAGGGGAGGTGTCCAATCCGACTGCTGTACAGTGTGCTGGAATCTGATAAATAAATAAATAAATAAATAAATAAATAAGTGCTCTGTCAGTTTGGAAACCTTGTGTTTATGAATTTAATCCAGGAGAAGTGTCAGGATCTGTGTGTGGAGCAGACGAAATCACTTTATTAACGAATTTCAGACACTGACCTCCGTCATGAACAGTTTCTCCTTTCCACCGCTCACACACATTTCAGCTTTAATGGGCGTCGTGGTAATGACATCATAAGTTAGTTGTTGCCATGGCAACAGCGACTCGAGGACACTTAAAGACACTCATCCGCAATCTGAACTTAAGAACCCTGAAGGATGAACATCATGTTTTAAACATCAACACTTGCACCTCCTCATACAGCTTCAGACACTGAACACACACACACACACACACACACACACATCAGAGTGAAATGCAGGGAACTCACCAGGCCATAGTTTCCTACATTGCATTCATTTATCTGTTTCAGATAGAGACAGACAGAATAGTGTGTGTGTGTGTGTGTGTGTGTGTGTGTGTGTGTGTGTGTGTGTTAATTAAAGTGCAGTAATCAGTTAATCAGGTTTTGCTGTTTCGCTGGCAGATTCAGAAGAATTGAGCGATCATTTGTGAGGCACTTAGTCCTGATTCACTAATCTCTCACACACACACACACACACACACACACACATCTGATTAATAACACCAATAAAGTAAATTTTCAGGGCAGTAAAGGAGTTTATTGAAGTTATTGGCAGGAAGAATAGTCAGCCATACGAGGAAGGAAGAGGGAGAGAGAGAGACAAAGAGAGAGAGACATCTCTACATGTACAGTGCAAGTGCTGAAAAATACAAAACGCTTAGATTAACTTCTCAGCTAACACACATGTACAGCATGTGTGTGTGTGTGTGTGCGCGTGTTAGACATTCAATAAAACCCTATTTCAGTCACTCCAGGTATCTGTCTCCTGGTGAGTGTGTCCTTAACACCCCCTTACACACAACAACCTCTCAGAACCATGTGTGTGTTGCATATGGTGATGTTTCTGAGTGGGCGGAGCTTAGGTTTAATTACCAGTCAACTGGAACAAAATGGAGGCACACACACACACACACACACACACACACACATTCCTTCCTTCCTTCCTGTTTCCTTCAGGCTTTATGTCTAGCAGAATTGCAGGAACTTTGCCTGTGTTTATTTGTTGATCTCGTTCCTCCTCCTCCTCCGTCTCTTCATAGTGTGAGTGTAAAGATTTCACACACATTTCTGATGTTTTATCACAAGTGTGGGAAACAAAGCATTTAGAAAAGCTGTTATGGGTGTAATAAAAGCTCAGTCACATTAATAATGAAAATAAATTCTACGGCAGTGTGTGAATGACACGCTTTTAGCTCTCCACTGCTGGAACCGTGTCTCAATCCGTTCACTATATACACTCTTTATCCTGGTCATGGTGATGGACCTGGAGTCTGGAATAAACCCTGGATGGGACACCAGTACAGCAAACACACATCAATCCTCCTAGCTGTACACTGGGAGGAAACTGGTGAACCCCTGAGGAACCCACATGTGGAGAGGATGTGGAACTAAACAGACAGTAACAGTCATGAACCCTGGAGCTGTGAGAAGACAACGCTACACACTGCTATGTTTATTAACTTAATGGAAATTTCACTCTGGTTCTTATCTACAGTTCATACGTAAAGCGCTCTCCAATGTTACTCAGCACCGCCATCTTGTGGCTAAACTCCCACATTACACTAAACTCAGCGTCTTTTGAAAGAGTTTATTCTCAAACTTCTGCTGTTAAAGCTGTACTTCTTTACTTTACGTTATCTCTTACAGGGTTCCATGAAAATGTACACACAGATTTCTGAAATGTGTGTAAAAGTGGACAACACATAAAAATGGATTACTTAACAGTGTAAAGTTATCTACAGTTCAGGTTCAGCAGCGTAACTGGAAATAAACTGCCTTAACAAAATAAAACAATATTAAATACAAAAAGTTTACTGATGGTAAATGAATGATGATGATGATGATGATGATGATGATGAGCTGATCTTCATCGTCAGTGCTGATTGAGTGCACTACATGTTCACACATGGCTTCACACCAGTAAGTGCACACTGAACAGGGTTTCAGTTTACTGAGTGTCCCAGTCCCCGTCTGCCCCATTGTCCTGGTTTCCTAGCAGTAAAGTTCCTGAGTGTCCTCGCGTCTCAGTCACAGAGAGACACAGTTCCATCGTCTTGCTTTATTACACCATGTTTCCTCATTCCCTAGACTCCTGCTCTCCTCGCCCCCTACACTGCTCTTCAGCTAATCTTCTCATTTCTAACCCTTTGCTTTAAAAAGTTGATGCTTCCATATTATTCTAGGAAAGTCACAATATTATAAAGTTCATTCTCGGACACTAGGAGGATGAACCGTGGTATTAAATGGCCAGGTGAGCAGATAAATAAGAAAAGAGGACATTTGGGAATGTAACTGTGAATAAATCTGTTATAAATATAAACACCAGCGATAAGGGACAGTTTTTATGATTACTGCCCCCTCGTGGCCCTCGTACTTCACCGTTTAATATGGCTTGTAGTGAATCCCAGACCGTACTCCCCTATTCCCTGCGCAATGGACTGATCCGTCTCTATAGCAACACGCGCAATTTAAATTCAAAACTGGAGAAACGTTAACAGACGTTTGTGCGCATGCGTGTACTGCACAACGAGATAAATAAACCTTTTTATTGCGCGCACGCGCGCACACACACACACACACACACACACACAATTCTGTAGTCCAATCAGAGCTTTATCATAGGAGGTAATGCTTGAAACGTCATCACTTAGGGGCGGGGTTTCGGGACAACCTGCAAAACAGACGCAGGTTGAGGGCGCGCGCGGTACCGGGCAGTTCACCTCGCTGAAGACGCGCGCGGTACCGGGTGTCGGTGCGTCATGATGTAGGATCTCCATGTTGAACTTCCTGTTTCAGCTGCAGAGGATTTATTTATGAAGGGTTCATGAGTGCGGTTGTGAATGCGGGATGTGCGAGCGACTCACCGACGGTACCACGCGGGAGAAATAACGGGCCACGTCTTATTCCTGTTCGGAAACAACGGACGCGTCCACTGCACCGTGGTGAGCTCTGTACTACTTCTGTTTACTGAGCTCTGTATGCGACTCTGTACCACCTTTTTATACAGTAAACACATTCAGTCTGATGCGTTAAAACCAGCTAAGAGCTTTTTATATCAATCAATCAATCAATCAATCAATCAATCAATCAATCAATCAGTGTGCACCTTCAGGACTGCTGCCAGGTTTGTAGCACGGGGAGCTTTATGAAAAAAAAGAGAGACAAAAATGATGTAAGAAAACAGGAGCCGTGTTTCTGCAGCAGTGTGTTTGGAGTAGATGACCTCTTCCTGTGTCTCTTCAGACACTAAAGCAGCTCTGAGGCCTTTGACTGGTTTGTCCAAGTGCTCTTTATAAACACAACCATGGGAAACGGTTTGTCCACGGTGGGACCGTTCCAGTCGCTGCACGTGGTGATGCTGGGGCTGGACTCCGCAGGAAAGACCACGGTTCTGTATCGCCTGAAGTTCAACGAGTTCGTGAACACGGTTCCCACCATCGGCTTCAACACCGAGCGCGTACGGCTGAACAATGGTGCCGCGCGAGGGATCAGCTGCCACGTGTGGGACGTGGGCGGTCAGGAGAAGCTGCGTCCACTCTGGAAGTCGTACAGTCGCTGCACGGACGGCATCGTGTACGTGGTGGACTCGGTGGACGCGGAGCGGCTGGACGAAGCCAAGGCCGAGCTGCACAAGGTGGCACGACTCGCCGAGAACCAGGGAGCGCCTCTGCTCATCATCGCCAACAAGCAGGACCTGCCCGGCTCCCTGCCCGCCGCCGACATCGAGAAGAGGCTGGCACTGCGAGAGCTCGGACCCTCCGCCACCTACCACGTGCAGCCCGCGTGCGCCATCATTGGGGAGGGGCTACACGAGGGCATGGACAGGCTGTACGACATGATCACCAAGCGCAGGAAGGCACTGAAGCAGAAGAAAAAACGATAAACCGCTTCCATAGTTACTTTCGTAGTTAACTCCGACTGCAATTTTTATAAAAATGCGAGCGTGTTTATAGAACGAACCAAATAAGAACTTTCACACAGGATTCATTTCAGGTGCAAGATAAAAAAAAAAAAAAACGTAAACTTGTTCTTTTCCCTGCAAAAAAACCGCAGGGATTCTGCTGGCTGTGTAAGAAATAAACACATGAGATATCATACATCAGATATTAATCTAACCAAATCAAACAGAAAGAAAAATATCAAATAAACACAGTTCACTGGAGTAACGTGACGAACATCTCCCACAGAACTGATGACACAGTTCTCAAAAAGGACAGAATTTAAAGTCTCCCATTTAGTTGTCAAAATATCAGATACTAACATCATTAACATTATAATTCTATTACAGGACAGATTATTAGGAATATATGACATCCGTACTGTGCTTTTCAGACCTATTGGTTGATAGCAACGATAGTTTTGAATACATTTGGATTAGGAAGTTAAATTCAATATAGATTTTTATTTGTCGCCGCTTATTTTTGTGTTTTTTGTTTTGTGACATTACATTTTTGTAGGACATCAAATAAAAGTTAAATAAAAATATTTCACCGGAGCTCTGATGATGAAAAGTTTAAAAAAAAAAAACTTCCATTAAACAGGCAGAAAAATGATGGTACACAAGTTAGAAATAATCAAGCAAAAAACCAGAAGACTGGAGTCTTCTGCAGTCTGGAGATTCTATTTAAAAGTGTTTTAAAACACACACACACACAGTTTTAGTGAGATGATGAGCACTAACAGCAGGCCCCTGTGTGTATTATTGCGTTATCAGACACACAGTGAACTGAAACACAGCTGAATTTAGGTTCAAACGCAAATTAGAGCAGATTTCTGCATGTAGGGATTTAATTTTCTATATTTAGTGGCTGAAAGGCCTGATTCTGCTTTTGAGTAACACAGAGTCTAATGAGGAAGCCGTGTGCTAGGAGTAATGAAGCCGATCCTGAAGTATGGTTTAATTACCTGGATAATTATCTGTAGGATATCTGTAATGAGCTGAAGATCAGGTTTCTCTCCTGCACACTGATCATGCTGCTGTTTCAGTCCACAACACTTCCATCTTCCTGTGTTTATACAATCTAATCTAATCTAATCTAATCTAGCAGGTAGAAACCTGGCTGCTGGGAGATGTGAGATATAAACAGGCTGGTTCCTGTGGTGTAGCTGCTTCTCCTGTTTCTGTAGACATGTAGCGTGTATATGACTCCCATTACAGCGTAGAGTTAAGGTGATATTGTGTGATGGAACACACCCAGCTGCAGTCCAGCGCTGGAGAAGGATCAGAGGTAACCCCAGAGCAGATGTGTGCCACATGTGAGTTGGATCATCAGGCTCTAACAGTTGGTTCAGAATGATGAGTGAAGTTCCTCGGCGGTTCCTGGTCAGATGTGTGCCATGTCAGCATGATGCTTCTGCAGCTCGTAGCTCTGATCTCGCCTGCGTTTAGCTTCTGAACATATACAAGGCATGTACTGATAACACGGCTTTAACAGAAGTCTTAGCATCCGCAGGCGCTAGAAAATCTCTTTGTTCTGCTGAAATACAACTAAAATAAAATCCTGTTCCACTCACACTCACGTGTCCTTTTCAGCTAAATGAATCTCATCATTGTGTTGTGTGTATGAAGTCTAATGAAGAGGTTAAAGTTAATCAGAGTCCTGTTTTTAAAGCTCTATTCGGACAGGATCAGTGTCCCTGTATGATGTGTGTATTAACACTCGTACACTTCTCCTCCTGAAGCTATCATTAGAACAGCCCCTTTCATGCAACTGCACTCTTCTGATGGATTTGATTCAGATTTTTATATATTCTCTCCTGCTAAGGCTCTCCTAACATGGACAGAAATTGTTGAGAGAATTATCCTTCCTGTTTATGGGCTGATGTGTCGATCTGGGACAAAAAGAAATCAGACAATTACAGAGCTGTAATTTTCTCCGAGAAGGCGAGGAGGGAACAAAATGCTGATTTGGACAGACTCAGGAAATCAGCCCAAATGATGAAACTCCTGAAGTGGAACATCTCCAGATGAACCCCGTCCAATTAGAGCTTTAGATAAAAGTTAAGTGATGATATAATCCTCATGCTTCCAGCTCTGAGGTCCTGCACTGTTTAACCTGTAATCTGAGCTCAATAAATGAAATCAAGCTAGTGAAGAATCATGTGTGTGTGTGTGTATGTGTGTGTGTGTGGAGCTGGATAATGAGCTTGGTGAAATTTAGATTGGATATTAACATGTCACACTCCTTACATAATTAGCAAAGCCATTTTAAGCCTCAGTAATCCCACAGACACTTCTGATATTTGACTTTTTGAGGCTAGTGGACTAAAATAAGCTAATTAGCTAATACACTAGGATAATTATCACCCGACATCTCGCTGAGCTTGCTGACTCCATCTAGCCTCCCTTTCTTTCACTCAGAGACCGGCCTATTTTTGGTACAGCAGGTAATAATACATCTGTATTACAGATTTTCGAGTGAACACAGCTCCCAGAAGAGGACAGAAATCAGAGCAAAAAATGAAGGAGGATCATAAATAATGAGTCTGCTACGTTACGTCACGTCACTGTGTTTACACTTTTCAGCAGAGTCTGTTCTTGTTGTTAAGTTATAATATGGTTAGCGCTTTATGCTAGGTGTAGTTATAATACAATTTTAGAGCTACAAAAGGTTCTTTTGTATTTTACCCAATAGGATTATGAAGGATTTCAGGAGAACATGCTTCTGTGAAACGTCTCCTACGTCCATGACATAAAATGTCTCCTACAAACAGCATCACGTTCTTCTTTATGATCAACTTCACAGAACAAATGCTGAGTGAGATTTGTGTGTGTGTGTGTGTGTGTGTGTATTATGTGTAGAGTGTGAAGAGTGAGTGTAGAGTGTGTGTAGAGTTGTGTCTAGAGTGTGTGTAGGGTGTGTATAGTGTGTAGAGTGAGTGTACAGTGTGAAGAGTGTGTTTTGAGTAAGTGTCGGAACTCAGAGCCCCCTCCGAGTGGACATATCGCAGGGTGAAAGTTTAGTTTGTGTCTATTTCCCTTATTTTCCATAATCTTACCCAACGCACTCAATAAACTATCAAAACTTAGCCAAAATAATGAGAGGTCAGTCAGCAGATGAGGAGAAGCAGGTTTCTTTATTCAGTAATGCACATCCGTCACATGCATTACTGAAGAGAGCAGCTGGTCTGAAGAACTTCCCTTCTATTTACAGTGGGGCAAAAAAGTATTTAGTCAGCCACCAATTGTGCGAGTTCTCCCACTTAAAAAGATGAGAGAGGCCTGTAATTTTCATCATAGGTACACTTCAACTATGAGAGACAGAATGAGAAAAAAAAAATCCAGAAAATCACATTGTCTGATTTTTAAAGAATTTATTTGCAAGTTATGGTGGAAAATAAGTATTTGGTCAATAACAAAAGTTCATCTCAATACTTTGTTATATACCCTTTGTTGGCAATGACAGAGGTCAAACGTTTTCTGTAAGTCACCACAAGGTTTTTACACACTGTTGCTGGTAGTTTGGCCCATTCCTCCATGCAGATCTCCTCTAGAGCAGTGATGTTTTGGGGCTGTCGCTGGGCAACACGGATTTTCAACTCCCTCCAAAGATTTTCTATGGGGTTGAGATCTGGAGACTGGCTAGGCCACTCCTGGACCTTGAAATGCTTCTTACGAAGCCACTCCTTCGTTGCCCGGGCGGTGTGTTTGGGATCATTGTCATGCTGAAAGACCCAGCCACGTTTCATCTTCAATGCCCTTGCTGATGGAAGGAGGTTTTTACTCAAAATCTCACGATACATGGCCCCATTCATTCTCTCCTTTACATGGATCAGTCGTCCTGGTCCCTTTGCAGAAGAACAGCCCCAAAGCATGATGTTTCCACCCCCATGCTTCACAGTAGGTATGGTGTCCTTTGGATGCAACTCAGCATTCTTTCTCCTCCAAACACGACAAGTTGAGTTTTTACCAAAAAGTTCTATTTTGGTTTCATCTGACCATATGACATTCTCCCAATCCTCTTCTGGATCATCCAAATGCTCTCTAGCAGACTCCAGACGGGCCCGGACATGTACTGGCTTAAGCAGGGGGACACGTCTGGCACTGCAGGATTTGAGTCCCTGGCGGCGTAGTGTGTTACTGATGGTAGCCTTTGTTACTTTGGTCCCAGCTCTCTGCAGGTCATTCACTAGGTCCCCCCGTGTGGTTCTGGGATTTTTGCTCACCGTTCTTGTGATCATTTTGACCCCACGGGGTGAGATCTTGTGTGGAGCCCCAGATCGAGGGAGATTATCAGTGGTCTTGTATGTCTTCCATTTTCTAATAATTGCTCCCACAGTTGATTTCTTCACACCAAGCTGCTTACCTATTGCAGATTCAGTCTTCCCAGCCTGGTGCAGGCCTACAATTTTGTTTCTGGTGTCCTTTGACAGCTCTTTGGTCTTGGCCATAGTGGAGTTTGGAGTCTGACTGTTTGAGGTTGTGGACAGGTGTCTTTTATACTGATAACCAGTTCAAACAGGTGCCGTTAATACAGGTAACGAGTGGAGGACAGAGGAGCCTCTTAAAGAAGAAGTTACAGGTCTGTGAGAGCCAGAAATCTTGCTTTTTTGTAGGTGACCAAATACTTATTTTCCACCATAACTTGCAAATAAATTCTTTAAAAATCAGACAATGTGATTTTCTGGATTTTTTTTTTCTCATTCTGTCTCTCATAGTTGAAGTGTACCTATGATGAAAATTACAGGCCTCTCTCATCTTTTTAACTGGGAGAACTCGCACAATTGGTGGCTGACTAAATACTTTTTTGCCCCACTGTATACACGTTTATTCTAATTCAGTTTTAACATTTCACCCCCCCCATTTGGGCCCCTCCTTACCTAATTTACATACATACATATCTGTGGCCTTCTTCAGCTATCTCTTCAGAACATCTTGCGACCTCTCACCTAGTTTTTTTTTTGAACACGATGTTCTCTTCACCTCCTTGTGACTTATGACATAGTATTGACCTTTTCTGGACATTTGCAATTTTGTTTAACGTTGCAAAGTCAGCATTACGGTTCCATGTTCTTCTGCATTTTACTGGCCTAGCACGGTGCAAAGCAAGCTTTGCAGTTATACTGTTTCACATCCTCAGCATTATTTGTGTTTTGTTTATCATCTGTTCAACTGTCCCTGTAACCACACTGTCTAGTCTATTTCCTCCTTTGTCTAGTTTTTATTTTTGTTTTTCTTCAATCTCGGTGCAAATCTTGGACTCTAAGCCTTTAAGTGTTCCATAACCTGCATGTTAAGATTAAATAGTCACAAGATATGCACCTTACTCATCCAATTTCCCATTAGCTCAATCGGCCGGTGGTGCTATCCCACTGATCCCATTGGATAGGCTGATTGACTAACCTGCAATCTCTAATGCTTCTAATAGATTTCTTTTTCCTCTTTCCAATCTCTGTGTGGTTATTACACTAGCACACTAATATTAATATTAATATTGTCATTAGTTTGCCTCAAGCCAAGCCTGCTCTGTTGTAGTTGAATACTTTTGATAGATAAACACTATTTTAGGCAGAGTATTGTTATTTTAAAAGTAAGCATAAAATTTCTCAGACATAAATGTAGTGTGTAGAGTGAGTGTAGACTGTGTGTAGTGTTTGAAGAGTGAGTGTAGAGTGTGCGTACTGTGTGTAGAGTGTGCGTAGTGTGTGTGTAGAGCGTGAAGAGTGTGTGTACAGTGTGTAGAGTGAGTGTAGAGTGTGTGTAGTGGGTATTGAGTGTGAAGGGTGTCTGTAGTGTGTGTGTAAAGTGTGTGAAGATTGTAGAGTGTGAAGAGTGTGTGTATTGAGTGTTGAGTGGGTGTACAGTGTGTAGAGTGTGTGTACAGTGTGTAGAGTGTGTATAGATTGTTTTTAGAGTGTGTGTAGCATGTGTGTAGAGTGTGTAGAGTGTGTGTATTGAGTGTTGAGTGGGTGTACAGTGTGAAGAGTGTGTGTAGCGTGTGTGTAGAGTGTGGAGTGTGTGTGTATTGAGTGTGTAGAGTGTGTGGAGTGTGTAGAGTATGTGTGTGGAATGTGTGTGTAGAGTGTGTGTGTGTGGAGTGTGTGTGTAGAGTGTGTGTATGTGTGTGGAGTGTGTGTGTAGAGTGTGTGTGTGTGTGTGTGTGTGTGTGTGTGTAGAGTGTGTGTGTAGAGTATGTGTGTGGAATGTATGTGTGTGGAATGTATGTGTGTGGAATGTGTGTGTGTGGAATGTGTGTGTGTGTGGAGTGTGTGTGTGGAGTGTGTGTGTAGAGTGTGTGTGTAGAGTGTGTGTGTAGAGTGTGTGTGTGTAGAGTGTGTGTGTAGAGTGTGTGTGTAGAGTGTGTGTGTAGAGTGTGTGTGTAGAGTGTGTGTGTGTAGAGTGTGTGTGTAGAGTGTGTGTGGAGTGTGTTGGAGGAGCACGAGACCGATCATCATGATGTAGGCTAGCACACCGCTAGTCTGGGATCTGAGTCAGAGATCTGGAGAGCAGAGAGCTGTAGCTGTGACTGAACTGAATAATAAACTGCAATGGAAACGCCTTCTGTACCTGAAATGCACAGCTTACTGAAGGCTTTCATGAGAAACCTGCAGCTTGTGTGCACACACGTGTGTGTGTGTGTGTGTGTGTGTGTGTGTGTGTGTGTTGTGGGGGCACAACGATGTTATGAGCAGCCTGAAGTTGTTATTATTTACTATTACACAATGAGTAAAGAAGAGAAAGTCACCTGGTTGCTAAGCAACTGTCTGGAAAGTCACCAGCACAGAGTTTAGACACTCATCATTAATCTATGTGTGTGTGTGTGTGTGTGTGTGTGTGTGCGTGTGCGTGTGTGTGTCCACAGGGAAACTCTGTTCATATTTAACAACCTTACACACACTGAGTTCAGACACTAATATTTTCTCTCCTGACCTACATTCTGCTTTCTCGTTCTGAAAAGTTTCTGGGTTACTCGGCTTCCTTTGATTACACACGACCATACATACACACACACACACACACACACACACACACACACACACACACACAGTGAAAAACACCTTCCAGTGTTCAAACAAAGTAAAGGTACAAAGAAAGGAGATCAAAAAGAAGAGGTGGACAGGGTTAAGGTGTACTTCAAACCAGATGTGTCTCTTTTAATGAAAAAGAGAAGGATAGGGAGAGCAAGATGGACAAAGAGAATGAAAAAGACACACACACACACACACACACACACTGTGTATGTGTATGTAAATATTATGCTCTGTAACTCCTCAATGGCCCGTGTCATGTGCTCTCTAGTCAGAGTGATGGATGTGTTGGGGTGTGTGATGGATGTGTTGGGGTGTGTGATGGATGTGTTTGGGGTGTGTGATGGATGTGTTGGGGTGTGTGATGGATGTGTTGGGGTGTGTGATGGATGTGTTGGGGTGTGTGATGGATGTGTTTGGGGTGTGTGATGGATGTGTTTGGGGTGTCTGATGGATGTGTTGGGGTGTGTGATGGATGTGTTGGGGTGTGTGATGGATGTGTTGGGGTGTGTGATGGATGTGTTTGGGGTGTGTGATGGATGTGTTGGGGTGTTATGGATGTGTTGGGGTGTGTATGGATGTGTTGGGGTGTGTATGGATGTGTTGGGGTGTGTGATGGATGTGTTTGGGGTGTGTGATGGATGTGTTGGGGTGTGTATGGATGTGTTGGGGTGTTATGGATGTGTTTGGGGCGTATGATGGATGTGTTTGGGGCGTGTGATGGATGTGTTGGGGCGTGTGATGGATGTGTTGGGGCGTGTGATGGATGTGTTTGGGGCGTGTGATGGATGTGTTTGGGGCGTGTGATGGATGTGTTGGGGCGTGTGATGGATGTGTTTGGGGCGTGTGATGGATGTGTTGGGGCGTGTGATGGATGTGTTGGGGCGTGTGATGGATGTGTTTGGTGTGTGTGATGGATGTGTTAGGGTGTGTGACAGCTGTAATGATGAGAGAGAGGGAAGATCTCAGCAGGACTCCCCTCATGTGCACAGTGTGTGTGTTTAGTTAATCCCTCTGAGCCCACAGGGAGACATCCGTGTTGTTTAATAAGGCATCTGTGATCCATGTAGGAGATCTGCCTTTTCTCTGATCATTCACTACAGGGTGTCTGTCTGTCTGTTTGTCTCTCTCTCTCTCTCACACACACACACACACACACACACACACACACACACACACACACACACACTCACAGAGACTAAACAGTGCATGGTTGATTTTCTAATATAATATATATATTCTGGTTGCTATGATACTGAAAGCTACCAGGACATAACTATCACTGAACATTCTACCACATTGCATGATTATCAAGTATCACTGGACTTCATTCTCAACTTCTCAAAAGCTCCAATGTGAGCACACACACACACACACACAGTTTATATCAATGTGTTTAAGCATCCTGTTTCTGATTAAACCAAGACAGGAGGGCAGTAAACTCTGACCACATGTGGTGAAGCAGTAAAACAGCAGTACACAGATGGCACAGTGAGAGGACCTCTGTAGTTACTGCACAGTTCCACCAGAGCTACAAAAGAAAAATGCTGTGCCTTTTAATGCTTCATCTGAGTCATTACATATTACAGCTTCCTTTAATACACATATCTGTAGACTAGGATAAAACCTTCAGGACATTACATTCAAGACCATTATACATTTCATCTCTTCTCCCGTTTTGCTGTCAGAACTTTTGTGTTTCAGCAGAAACAAGCGCCGCAGGTTTGATTATATCTGTGAGAGTCTGGGTGGTCTTGTAAAAAATATTGCCAATGGAAAAATCTCTAACTCGTTAACCGAAGCAGTGTATTTTCTTTACAAATCAGGAGTCTAATTAAAAAAAAAATGCAATATAGTATTTGATCACTTAGGTTTGGAAAAAATGTGCCAATTACTGAAAATATTTCCAATATATTCCATTGTTTTAGGAAATAAATACCCTTTAAATAAACCCTTCATCATCACCCATTATATAGCACTGGTCATCATTCTGAGCTGAAATGGTAAATGGGAATCTGTACCAAATACAACACTGCACCAACTGCTTTTCACTGAAACTGTAGTTCCTTTCCATATTGTCCAAGATTTAGATTGAAAAATTTGACCATTCTTTTCTGGAAACTTCTAAAACTGTTTATCTTCTACATGTGGTGATAATTACACAGTACCTATAGATTCTGTCATGGACTGCTGGACGGCATGGACTTCTCTTCCAGAACACCAGAGGGCACTCTGCCTGGGCTTCATTAACATTATGTTCCCATGTGCTTCTGTTTACATTTTGTGCTTGTACATGTGCTCCTCTGCACACCTGTTCCTTATGTCTCACTAATGACCTTCCCTATATATACACCTTCTGTCTTGGGTTTGGTTTGCTGAGTCCTTGTCTTTTTTTTTGTTACTTGGTTGTGCCTCCTGGTTTATGCTGTTCGTTTTGTATTTGGTATTTTGTTTTTTAGCTGCTTAGTGTTTCCAAGTGCCTGCAGTTTTGTTATTTTATCCTTGCATTTGATTCTGTACCTATGGAGACACCCACTCCTGATATTCTGCACTGTTCTTCCATGATTATATTGACTCCCTTATCTACACAAAGATATGTGACACGTGTTCAGAGTTATTCATGATTTAGATTCATAATACAAAGAGAGAATTGGTTTTAGTGTATGTTTTTCTTCTCTCATAGAACACACTTATGTCAGTGGATCACTGTTAATGGGGAGAATCAGCTCTGATTACAGCACAGCACATTAACAAGTACTGAGACAGTGGCACGTGCTTCTACATGTTACCTTATGGTCATAAAATACCTGCAGCATTTAAATGTGTAGAAGTGGGTGTGCAATAGTAGTGTGTGTGTGTGTGTGGGGCACAGAAACTCAAGTGGCAGAACAGTTTGTCAGAACAGCAGCTATAAAGTGGTGCAGTCTTTGAGCTTGGATTAGAAATCCTGTCTACAGTTACAGAGACAATCAACACGATCTCAAGGTGGTGCTTTGAGTTGAGGTGAGGCAGGCTAGTACCAATGACCCGGCATCCTCTCTGAGGTGGTCCACAAAAACTACCTCTTTAGAATCTCTACTCAACAATTTCAAGTATCCTGGGGCAGACCATTTTTCTGAGGGGCTCAACTCTGGCTAAACTTACTCTAGCTCATGTGCTAAGCTCATGTCTGATTTTCATCCCCTTCATTGAACCAAAGTATTTAAATTGCCACTTTAAATAAAGCTTCTAGAGGCTCATATATGTTTAACAACAAAGATATTTAGTATTGGAAAATTTTTGTCTAGACATAAACATAAATAAATATAAACATAAGAACTACAATGTGTTTTTGTTGTTTAATTTGAGTTTCTTTTGTCCAGTTTTAGGACTAATATTTAGGGTCAGTTATATAAAGAAGTACAGAAAAATAGGTTCACAAACTTTCTAGTAGGATAGTAAGAGCTTGTGTGCAAAATTACTTTTGAAGAAATCTTTAAAAGGGCACATACATGGACATGAATGCCACTCGACAGGAAGCACACTGGAAAGTAATACAGCACTTATACAGTTGGCTTTAAATAAAACACTACCTGTCCTTCGCAGAGCCATAGATGACCTTGGACCTACACATCATACCTCCGTGTTTATATTCAACATCATGGTAAGTCAGTCACTTACTTGGACACTGAAGAACTGTGGGCATTATCCAACCAAACCCAGTCAACATGGGAGCTTGAGAGAGAGAGCCATGCTTGAAAACAAATGCACCTGACACTAGCATAGGTACTGTCTTCCACCAGGGGGAGCCAGAGGACCAGCACCCCATGACTTTATGGTTAGTCGTTTCCCAGGGAGGTATGATGCTCAATGGTGCAGGAGTGTCTGGCAGTCAAATAGGCCCTCAGTGTTGGGAAGGTTCCTTTGGAAATGTAATAGGTTACAGATTATAAATGATCCTATTTAAAATGTAATAAGTAGTGTAACTTTTCAATGACTTTATAAAAGTAAAGGAACTGATTACATTTGATTACTTTTAAGTTTCTAATGGATTTTTTCAACTAAATCATTTCCAAACATTTATAGCAGGCAGGGTTAACCTTACAGTAGTACTCAACTCTGTTTACTGTTAGAATTTCACAATCTCTCATCACTTTAATTAAGATTATATTCATTTAATTTTAATCACAGCCACCACAACACCAGACTTCATAACAAACACTGTTTAATACTGTTTTAGGAATCAAACATTTACATGGCTATGACAGAACACACTGGCAAGTAACAATACCTTGAAAAAAACATAATCTGAAAAAATAAAACATATATAAACCCAAATAGGCAAAAAAAAACGTTAATAAAAGAAAACACTGGTGTCTCGTAGCCTTCAATGCAATTAGGGAAAGAAATGAATTAAATCTGTGTGTGTGTGTGTGTGTGTGTGTGTGTGTGTGTGTGTGTGTGTGTGTGTGTCTCTATGAATTTCACAACTCGATGACTTTGTGAGTAATAACATATGCTACAATGCTAAAATAACTAAGCTGTATTAGATCTGACATTACCAACACATTTTCAAGGAGGAAAAATGTGAGCTATATATTTTCTGTCAAAGGGTTGATTAATAGCAGTGTGCCTGGTAAAGGTAGCTAGCAGACTAGCTCATTTGTTCTGAATGTTTTGAATACAGGTGTTGAATACTGTCACAGCTCGCCCGAGATCCGACCGCGAGAGGGAGCTGTCGCCCGCGTTTTGAGCCACTAACGGCCCAGCTGAGCAGCGCGACCGCTGCCACGCCGCGGGAATCGCCGATTGCTCGCGGTGAGTCACCCCGGTTAGCTCTTCCTGATAAATTTGATGGTTCCGCTGATCGCTGTCGTGGGTTTCTCCGCCAGTGTGGGGTGTTCTTTTCACACCAACCGGGGATGTATAGCGAAGATGGGACCAAATGCGCGTTCTTGCTGTCCCTGCTTACGGGGAAAGCCCTCGAATGGGCTTCGGCGGTGTGGGACGCCGACCCACTGATACGGGCTTCCTACTCTCACTTTGAGGAAGCGATCCGTGAGGTATTTGAACATCCCGCGGGCGGCAAGGACATATCCGTCCAGTTGATGGAGATCCGTCAGGGTTCAGACTCCGCCGCTGATTATGCCATCCGGTTCCGGACCCTAGCGGCGCAGTCTGAATGGAACGATGCGGCGCTCTGGGCCGTTTTCTGCGCCGGTTTGAACTCCGCTCTTCAGACTGAACTCGCATGCCACGTGGAAGCCACCTCCCTTTCCCAGTTTGTGGCCACTGCGATTCGTCTCGACAACCTGCGGCGCCAACGCCGGACCGGGGCTTCTGACATGGCCTCCGCCCGTCCCCGCGTCCGTATGGACTGCCCTGGGCGGGGCGAAAGGGACCCAGAACCCATGCAGCTGGGGAGATCCAGGTTGACGGAGGAGGAACGTCGACCTCGGGGACCGCCGAGGCGGTGCTACAACTGCGGGTCCACCGGTCACCTCAGTCCCCACCGTCCGGAGAGGGCCGCTGATTCCCAGGTGGGTGACCGCTCACTATTCATGAGTCTCACCATTCCTGTGTCTCTGCTGTTCTCTGACCGTTGTGTCCGTTTTCCAGCGTTAATTGACTCCGGGGCAGCCGTGAACCTTATCGACGGGGCGTTGGTGGAGGAACTGGGCATCTCCACCTCCCCCTGTGTACCATCTTTAAGGATCACGGCCATTGACAGTCAGCCGATTGGCGAGGGCTACCTCCGACGCCAGACAGAGCCACTGGGTCTCCAGGTGGGCCTCTTCCATCACGAGAGGCTGACTTTCTACATAACCTCCTCCCCGGCAAACCCTGTGATTCTGGGATTACCATGGCTAAGGCGACACGACCGCCAGATCTCCAGGCGCACGGGAGAACTGACGCGCTGGTCACCTGCTTGCCTGAGAAACTGCCTGAGGAACCCAGTGTCCAGGTCCTGTGGGACGTGCAGCGTCGAGGAGGTGGACACCGGGGCTCGCATACGCCTTCCGCAGCCTTATACAGACTTTGAAAGAGTGTTTAGTGAGGAAAGGGCGTCACACCTTCCGGAGCATCAGGAGTGGGACTGTGCCATTGACCTGCTGCCCAACACTTCTCTCCCCAAGGGCCGGATTTACCCACTGTCGCTCCCGGAGTCCAAAGCTATGGAGGACTATATCGAGGGGGCCTTGGCAGCGGGCCACATCCGGCCATCTACGTCACCGGCCGCCGCGGGGTTCTTCTTCGTTGAGAAGAAGGATGGGGGGCTCCGCCCGTGCATCCACTACCGGGGCCTGAACGCCATCACCGTCAGGTACCCTTACCCCTTGCCGCTAGTACCTGCAGCACTGGAACAGCTGCGTGGGGCCCGGTTGTTCACCAAACTCGACCTCCAGAGCGCCTACAACCTGGTTCGTATCCGAAAGGGCGACGAGTGGAAGACGGCGTTCCACACGACGCACGGGCACTACGAGTACTGCGTGATGCCCTTTGGTCTCACCAACGCCCCGGCGGTCTTCCAGGCCCTCATTAACGGGGTGTTCCGGGACCTTCTGGGGAGGGGCGTCATCGCTTACATCGATGACATACTGGTGTATTCCACCTCCATGGAGGAACACGTGTGCCAAGTCCGGGAGGTGCTCGCCAGGCTGCAGCGATTTCATCTATTCGTAAAACTGGAGAAGTGCGAGTTCCACCGGACCACGGTGACCTTCCTGGGGTATGTAATCTCCCCTCGGGGAGATGGACACGAACAAGGTTCGGGCCGTGTCAGAGTGGCCTGCTCCAGCCACCATTAAGGAATTACAGCGGTTCTTGGGGTTTGCTAATTTCTACCGGAGGTTCATCCGGAGCTACAGTTCGGTGGCTGCTCCACTTACGTCCCTCCTAAGGGGGAAACCCATAAAACTGAACTGGACAGACCAGGCTCGGGCGGCCTTCCAAAGACTCAAGGACTGCTTCACCTCGGCCCCCATTCTATGCCACCCTGACCCTGATAAGTTGTTCGTGGTAGAGGTGGACGCCTCTAGCAGCGGGCTCGGAGCGGTGCTCTCCCAGCGACACGGCAACCCCGGGAAGGTACACCCCTGTGCCTTCTACTCTCGGAAGCTCACGACCGCGGAGGTCAACTACGATGTGGGCAACCGGGAGCTGTTGGCCATCAAGGCAGCGCTGGACGAGTGGCGCCACTGGCTGGAGGGAGCGCGCCACCCGTTCCAAGTTCTGACGGATCACCGTAATCTGGAGTACCTGCGCGGGGCCAAACGCCTGAACCCCAGACAAGCCAGGTGGGCCCTATTCTTCACCCGGTTCCAGTTCACCGTATCCTACCGCCCTGGGTCCAAGAATGGCAAGGCGGACGCTCTGTCCCGGCAGTCCGAGGGGGCTGGCGACCTCGGACAACCCAAGCTCATCCTTCCGGCCACCGCTCTGCTGGCACCGGTCCGGTGGGACCTCCTGGGCGTGATTCGGCGGGCCCACGCCGAGGAACCGCCTCCCGCTAACTGTCCCCCACGCCGACTCTTCGTCCCGTCGCCGTTCCGGACCCAGGTGATGTGGTGGGTGCACGAGGCACCCAGCTCGGGACATCCAGGTACCCGCCGATCCGCTCAGCTGGTCAGTCGCCGGTTCTGGTGGCCCTCCTTGGGCCCTGATGTTGAGGACTTCGTCCGACAATGTGCCACCTGTGCCCAGGCACGGACGAGTCGTCAGCGTCCCGAGGGACTACTGGAGCCCCTTCCGGTTCCACGGCGTCCCTGGTCGCACCTCTCCGTGGATTTCCTCACGGACCTGCCAGACTCAGGGGGTTTTACGGCTATCATGGTGGTGGTGGACCGCTTCTCCAAGGGGTGCAAGCTGGTTCCCCTCAAAGGTTTGCCCACTGCCATGCAAACGGCGGACGCCATGTTCACCCATGTGTTTAGGAACTTTGGGCTCCCAGAGGACATTGTGTCGGACCGAGGCCCGCAGTTCACCTCTCGGGTGTGGAGAGCGCTGTGCGCGCGACTGGACATTGGGGTGAGCTTGAGCTCGAGTCACCATCCCCAATCTAATGGGCAGGCAGAGCGCCTTAAGCAGGAGATAGGCCGCTTCCTGCGGAGCTACTGCAGCAGGGAGCAGCAAAGATGGAGCGAGTTTCTGCCCTGGGCCGAGTACGCCCAGAACTCCCTCACGCACTCCTCCACAGGCCAAACGCCTTTTCAGTGTGTGCTGCGGTACCAGCCCCCACTGTTCCCATGGTCGGGGGAACCCTCCAGCATCCCGGCTGTGGAGGAGTGGTACCGACGCAGTCAGGAGGTCTGGGAGCGGGCCCATGTGCGGCTGCAGAGGGCGGTGAGAAGGCAGAGGATCCAGGCCGACCGACATTGTCGCCCACACCCAGCCTACAAGGTCGGGCAGATGGTGTGGTTGTCCACCCGGAACCTCCACCTCAGGCTGCCCTGCCGGAAGCTCAGCCCAGCCTCATCGGCCCGTTCGAGATCGTCCATCAGGTGAATCCGGTGGCGTATTGACTCCAACTCCCGGCGTCATATCGCATCTGCCCCACCTTCCACGTGTCCCTTCTCAAGCCTGCGCATGCTTCCGCGGGAGAGTCGGTGGTCGGTGGGGACCCGCCGCCGCCCCTGGACATCGAGGGGTTGCCTGCTTACCAGGTGCGGTCCCTGCTGGACTCCAGACGACTGCGGTCACGCCTCCAATACCTCGTGGACTGGGAGGGATACGGCCCCGAGGAGCGGTCGTGGGTGGATGCCTCTGACATCTTGGATCCTTTGCTGAGTGAGGACTTCCACCGCGACCACCCCACCAGGCCCACCCCCGGAGGTGTTCCTAGAGGGGGGGCTCTGTCACAGCTCGCCCGAGATCCGACCGCGAGAGGGAGCTGTCGCCCGCGTTTTGAGCCACTTCCGGTTTCGGCGGGCTCAAATACGGGTGCGCACTTCCTGCTCTTCGCGAGATATTGTTTTCTGATGGGACATATTGAGCATTATCCTAGTGATATTTCGGCTGGATTTCTGTGTATGACCTGGACTGGCTTTCGTTTCTTCTATGGGATTTTCTCTGACATAGTGTGGATTGTTTATTGGACTTTGCTTGCCTTCTAGATTACTCTATTGGATTACCCTTTCTGTTTTGACGCTTGGATTTGCCGCTTCCCCATTGCCGACTCTCTGACTGTTTTCTCTTTCGCGCTCTCCCTTTCGCCGGTTCCGCGAATGGATCCGGCTTCTTCCGGCGCCGGCGGCGCGCCGTTACAAATACACTATGGGGTCGATGAAGGCGCTGGTGTGTTTTGGTGGATTTTTTCCACAAAGCAGCTACAGTAACTCCACTGACCACTCCACTGACCACTCCGTCACTTTTTATTATACAGAAACCAGTAATACAGTGGGGCAAAAAAGTATTTAGTCAGCCACCAATTGTGCGAGTTCTCCCACTTAAAAAGATGAGAGAGGCCTGTAATTTTCATCATAGGTACACTTCAACTATGAGAGACAGAATGAGAAAAAAAAATCCAGAAAATCACATTGTCTGATTTTTAAAGAATTTATTTGCAAGTTATGGTGGAAAATAAGTATTTGGTCAATAACAAAAGTTCATCTCAATACTTTGTTGTATACCCTTTGTTGGCAATGACAGAGGTCAAATGTTTTCTGTAAGTCACCACAAGGTTTTTACACACTGTTGCTGGTAGTTTGGCCCATTCCTCCATGCAGATCTCCTCTAGAGCAGTGATGTTTTGGGGCTGTCGCTGGGCAACACGGATTTTCAACTCCCTCCAAAGATTTTCTATGGGGTTGAGATCTTGAGACTGGCTAGGCCACTCCAGGACCTTGAAATGCTTCTTACGAAGCCACTCCTTCGTTGCCCGGGCGGTGTATTTGGGATCATTGTCATGCTGAAAGACCCAGCCACGTTTCATCTTCAATGCCCTTGCTGATGGAAGGAGGTTTTTACTCAAAATCTCACGATACATGGCCCCATTCATTCTTTCCTTTACACGGATCAGTCGTCCTGGTCCCTTTGCAAAAAGAACAGCCCCAAAGCATGATGTTTCCACCCCCATGCTTCACAGTAGGTATGGTGTTCTTTGGATGCAACTCAGCATTCTTTCTCCTCCAAACACGACAAGTTGAGTTTTTACCAAAAAGTTCTATTTTGGTTTCATCTGACCATATGACATTCTCTCAATCCTCTTCTGGATCATCCAAATGCTCTCTATCAGACTTCAGACGGGCCCGGACATGTACTGGCTTAAGCAGGGGGACACGTCTGGCACTGCAGGATTTGAGTCCCTGGCGGCGTAGTGTGTTACTGATGGTAGCCTTTGTTACTTTGGTCCCAGCTCTCTGCAGGTCATTCACTAGGTCCCCCCGTGTGGTTCTGGGATTTTTGCTCACCGTTCTTGTGATCATTTTGACCCCACCGGGTGAGATCTTGCGTGGAGCCCCAGATGGAGGGAGATTATCAATGGTCTTGTATGTCTTCCATTTTCTAATAATTGCTCCCACAGTTGATTTCTTTACACCAAGCTGCTTACCTATTGCAGATTCAGTCTTCCCAGCCTGGTGCAGGCCTACAATTTTGTTTCTGGTGTCCTTTGACAGCTCTTTGGTCTTGGCCATAGTGGAGTTTGGAGTCTGACTGTTTGAGGTTGTGGACAGGTGTCTTTTATACTGATAACCAGTTCAAACAGGTGCCGTTGATACAGGTAACGAGTGGAGGACAGAGGAGCCTCTTAAAGAAGAAGTTACAGGTCTGTGAGAGCCAGAAATCTTGCTTTTTTGTAGGTGACCAAATACTTATTTTCCACCATAATTTGCAAATAAATTCTTTAAAAATCAGACAATGTGATTTTCTGGATTTTTTTTTCTCATTCTGTCTCTCATAGTTGAAGTGTACCTATGATGAAAATTACAGGCCTCTCTCATCTTTTTAAGTGGGAGAACTTGCACAATTGGTGGCTGACTAAATACTTTTTGCCCCACTGGATGTACTAATAGATCAGCACACCAACACTCAATCAAGGTATATTTCAGCAACTTATGAAACATGGCACAGAGTTGCAGGTTTGGAGATTACAAGAAGAAATGATATGGGATCGACCTGTGTGTGGCATACTTAATGATGGAATGAGAAAACTCCTGTTGCATGACAATGAGTTGACATTATTAAAGGCTATTGAAATATGTCAAATAGATGTACTAATAGATCAGCACACCAACACTCTAGTCAGACCAAAACAAAACATGGCAAATGTGGATGGTGTTCAACAAACGGTAAAACGGAAGCCTTTTCATACGGCCAAACCCAAGCTAAACAAGTTTGCTCCACAACAAATTCATAATTGCAGCAATTGTGGAAGCAACCACGAAGCAAAACGTGAGCGATGTCCTGCAAATGGCCAGCAATGTCACGGGGCAACAAATGGAACCACATACCCAAAAATGCTGCAAATCAACTAAAGTTTATCACACGTGAAATTTTAAATAAACCTATGAACCAAATAGCAGTGAAGACTCATTCTTTATAGATAGAGTTGCTTTCAACCATCAAAATGTGCTCGAACTTGGCTCTAAAGAGAAAACTGCAATATCTTGCACAATTCAAATCAATGGGAAAAGAATTGAACTGAAAATTGATATAGGAGCCTCATGCAACATCTTGCTTTACTTGTGCAAATGTCTGCAATGAGATGTCATTGCAGACATTTGCACAAGTAAAGCAAGATGAGAATATTCAGGTGTCAAGCAATGTAGAAGCTTGTTGCTTATGGTGGGGAGGAGATTCAAACTGCTGGATCCACTGTGTTACCTTGCCATCTGAATGGTCAGATCCACACTCTACAGTTCTACGTGGTCCAAAGGGATGTACAGCCTTTGCTTGGGCTCTCTGACTGTCTTCGGATGGGCCTCATTTTTCTCAATACAATAGTACACCAGGTCAGTCTAAAAGAAATGAAATAGGGAGACTTCTCATGACATACTGCATGAAACTTGACAAAGAAGCTCAATGTGTCGTTTGCGCAGCACGTATAATTCCTGCAGCAATACAACACAAGGTAAAAGCAGAGCTAGAAAGGATGGTCGCTATAGGTGTTCTCACTCTTGTATCTGAATTGGATGACTGGGCATCATCCATGGTGGGCACGCACAAGAAAAACTCAGATGCACCAAATTCAACAGCTACATATATGGAAAAACAAATTCACAGACCACCAGACGATAGTAACTATCCTTTCACTCCGACCACTCTGTCAAGTTGAAGTAGAGAGAATCGCAACTTCCAAAGGCTATGATCGAATCGGGCCTGTAAAACAACTCTGTGACGAACCAAGGTCATATATTGTGCAGTCAGAAGGAGAAGAATACAGACAATTCAAAAAAACATGTCCTTCCAGTCTCAGAACTGCCACCACAACAGTTCGAGCACAATGAGATGTCACCTCCTTTACTCCAGAGCCCCTCTGCTGAGTCCAAACACAAAGACCCCACTCCAAAAAAATTTGGAGAACAATACAGCTCACAAGAATCTAAGAAGTAACCATTTACTGAACATTCAACGGACACTCTTTCCAAAACTCCACATGTGACCGGAGCTGGTCACCTTTGCAAACCAAACCCTAAATACATGGACTGAGAAACGAGAAAGAGGAAAATGTTCATTCATTGAGTATCAATGCTGAATGTGTAAAAACTTCCCACTTCCACTGTAAGGGCCCAGTCTGGGTCAGGAAGTGTTAGGACAGGGCCTGATGTGAAATGATAATATAGATCATCAGTCTGCAATCTGATAGAAGTTGAGAATGGCCAGTAAAGCTACACATTTCATTCCAAATGAAGCAGCAAGTTCACATTACTTTACCTGATTAATCAATTTATCTGCATTCTCAAACAATTACTAGTTGCAGCTCCTGCTTCTCCAGAGCAAAATTATGTAAACATTTGTAAATTTTGGATAAAAATCACATGACCTTCCACTGTAAAGATCAGATATTCATTCATAGCCTGTTTATCTTTGGTTAACACGTAAGTCCTTCAAATATACAAGCATTACCTAAAACTAGATCCTGAGACATAGATCAATAACTACTCATTAACAAGTAAAGTCCAGCTAAAGTCCATCCATTATTCCTGAATAGCCAACCAGTCTCCTGACTCCCATGCTGCTTCAGCAAAGGTATTAAAGTGTTGAGTTCAGAGGATCCTCCCTTTAGTTCCACTCATTAGACAGTGGACAGTAACGCCTAAAGTTAATCCCAGGAAAGCCACTCCATGTTGTTTCTGTGTGTGTCCATATGTATAAAAAGTGAGGGATGACAGATGGCAGTCACCGAGCTACGGTGAAGGAGCATCCAGATCATCTCCCCACACTGAAACATCATGGAATCCAGAGCATCTCTCTCCATTCTAGCTCTGCTGCTTGGCTTCTCGCAAGCTCTCTCTCTCGACCAACATGAGCATGTGGACATCACGTCAAGGATTCTCACCATCAACAACGGTCTGATATGTCCCTGATCTCGACCTCACTACACCAGCATTATTACTGCTACACATCCTACAAATATAGGTCTAGAACCTGTCTTGTTCTAAGATTAGTATTTATAATGATTTTCTTTTGGGCTCTGTTTTGCTTGATTGCACCACTGACTGAAAATCTGCATGTAAAAGGTTTATTTGACAACAGAATACCTGAATCAAAGAGCTAAACTCCACCGAAAGAACTGCTTATTGGTTTTGCTGTCTTTATCCCTTTTTGTTCCTCTGTATGAAGGATCCAGTGAACTGTTGTTGGAGGGAGACATACTCTTGCCAAGAGGTAGGAATGCTCTGGTCTGCAGTGACAGCAGCTGCTTTTGGGAGAAGTCCTCAAATGGCCTAGTGGAGGTGCCCTACAAATTGAGTAGAGCTTTCTGTAAGTGAAAGACTTCCTTATTGTCCACTTATGACACATTTCTGTTTATTTCACATTGTTTCACTGACCATTTTCTTTACAGCTTTCTCTGACAGGACTGTGATTACAAATGCCATGGCCTCCTTCCACAGCAAAACCTGCGTTCGTTTCATTCCCAGGACAAATCAAACTGATTACCTCAGCATAGAGAGCCAAGATGGGTGAGAACCACTGCACCAATCCCTGTACCTTTAAATGGAATTTGGTGTTCATGCACAGTGCCCATATGTTGATGTGGTCAATCTCCTCTATTTTCTCTCAGATGCTACTCTGATGTGGGCAGATCAGGTGGTGCTCAGGTGCTCTCTCTCAGCAGGTCTGGTTGTGTTTACTATGGCATCGTCGAGCACGAGCTGAACCATGCACTTGGTTTCCACCACGAGCATACTAGGAGTGACCGTGACAGATACGTGAAAATCAACTGGGCAAACATCGACCCAACCACGAGGTCTAATTTCAACCTGAAGAACACCAACAACCTCAACACGCTGTATGACTATTCCTCTGTGATGCACTATGGAAGAACAGCTTTCTCCATCAACGGACTGGACACCATCACTCCCATTCCTGATCCATCAGTGAATATTGGACAGAGAGATGAACTGTCCGCCATCGACATCCTGAGGATCAACACCCTCTATAAGTGCTGAAATTCTTTAGAGCTTTTGACTTGATTTAAATTTGTTTAACTGTTAATGACAGACGACACAGTAATGACTTCACTTGCTATGCTAAGAATATGTGGAATCATACAATAAAATCGGGTACATGCATCTTTTTCTTGGTGTGTACTATAATAATATTTTTCACATAAACCTCATGAAACAGTTTTTATCATCTGAAAACTGTGAATTAAAAAAAAAAATTGTATTGTCACACCCTCAGTACTTGCATATCATACACATACCATGATTTTATTGGATTGGTGTAATTGAACCATCACTTAGATATGACATTGTATAAATTTTAACATTAAACCTTCGAGGACAATCATCAAAATTAGACTTAACCTCAAAAATCATGGCCTGTCAGAGAATCTTAATATACCAGGCCCTGTTGTTAGAATGTTTTCTGAAAGATTTTTCCTAAAAGATTGGACTACTCCAAGTAGTTGTGGTGGAGATTTATTAATGCTGTCTATAAATTTTGGATCACCTTATTGGACAGTTCAAGAGAATTTTGTTGAAACTGCTAAGTGAGGCATAGAGATACAACAAAATGGTACATAAAGCACTCTGAGAAATATGCTTTAAATAGACAGCATGGAGTATTATTACATCAGCAGAGCAAGATGAGTATAGATTGAATATTGACAGACAATTACATGGTTTAGAAATCCTGTGGTCATTTAGCAAGAAGATGGTTTTGTCTCAAGATATGCTCTTGCTTTGGGTACTCATATACAGGTACTGTACATACCATAGACCTGTCCTCGTGCTGAGCACTAAAACTGTTTCTTTAGAAACTGAAACGCCCCCTACCTCATGAGTGATGTAGAGCCGCAAACAAAAGCAACCATACTGCATTTCCTGGCAGAAGCCACTGAACGCAAACAAATAAACCTAATGAACCTTTGGAATCAAAGACATCCTGGTAGGTCAGTTACCAGAAGATTCCACTTTTGGGGTTTCTTTCCTTACCATTCGTTTAGTTCCCCAACACTTTGACAGTACAATCTTGATTGCCTGGATTCTGAGATCAGTTCTTATTCTTGTGTCTCCAAAGTGATGGAAATGACATCTGGCCCTGGAACCTAGGGGAAAGTCCCGTTCCACATTTTAGCTTTTGTGGATTCTCGATATGAGCTGACTTTTGGCAGTAGGTATAGAGCAGGACTGTATGTTTGGTTTCCTCTATCCAGTTCATTCAAAGCCAGGTTAAACTTAAACAATTTCCTGTTACTATGTTTCCTGGTTGCCAATGAATGAGTTCAACTCGATAACTTGACTAGATCACTGAGACAGCACAGCTTCAACCCCAACACCCTAATCTTCCCACTTCCACTACAATGGCCCAGTATGGGTCAGAAAGTGTTAGGACAGGGCCTGATGTAAAATGATAATATAGACCATCGGTCTGCAATCTGATTTGACAATGGCCAGTAAAGGTACACGTTTCATTCCAAATGAAGCAGCAAGTTCACCTTACTTTTCCTAAATAGTCAATTTGTCTGCATTCCCAAATATCTATTAGTTGCAGGTGCTGCTTCTCCAGAGCAAAAAATACAGATATTTGCAAGTTTTGGATAAAAATCACATGACCTTCAGCTATACGGATCAGATATTCATTCAGAGCCTATTTACCTTGGGTTAACTCATAAGGCCTTCAAGTATACAAAGCACTCCCTAAAACTAGATCCTGAGACATAGATCAATAACCAGTCATTAACAGCTAAAGTCCATCCATTACTGCTGAATATCCAACAGGAATTTGCACAGTAATTTGATATGTTTATTGCTGCATCACACTCAGAGAAAGAGCCTCAAACAAAAGCATCCATACTGCATTTCCTGGCAGAAGCCACTGAACGCAAACAAATGTTTGTCTATGCACCCGTGGCATATACGGGTTAAAAAGAAGACCGACGAATAATTACCCTGCCTAAATCTCGCAAAGACCCAGAGTGTTTAAAACGCAAGTTCCACAAAATATGTAGTCCACAAACAAATATAACAATGGAGAGACATAAATTTAATCCAAGAAACCAAAAGTCAGGTGAGACAATCAAGGTATATTTCAGCAACTTATGAAACATGGCACAGAGTTGCAGGTTTGGAGATTACAAGAAGAAATGATATGGGATCGACCTGTGTGTGGCATACTTAATGATGGAATGAGAAAATTCCTGTTGCATGACAATGAGTTGACATTATTAAAGGCTATTGAAATATGTCAAATAGATGTACTAATAGATCAGCACACCAACACTCTAGTCAGACCAAAACAAAACATGGCAAATGTGGACGGTGTTCAACAAACGGTAAAACGGAAGCCTTTTCATACGGCCAAACCCAAGCTAAACAAGTTTGCTCCACAACAAATTCATAATTGCAACAATTGTGGAAGCAACCATGAAGCAAAACGTGAGCGATGTCCTGCAAATGGCCAGCAATGTCACGGGGCAACAAATGGAACCACATCCAAAAATGCTGCAAATCAACTAAAGTTTATCACACGTGAAATTTTAAATAAACCTGTGAACCAAATAGCAGTGAAGACTCATTCTTTATAGATAGAGTTGCTTTCAACCATCAAAATGTGCTCGAACTTGGCTCTAAAGAGAAAACTGCAATATCTTGCACAATTCAAATCAATGGGAAAAGAATTGAACTGAAAATTGATATAGGAGCCTCATGCAACATCATCTCATTGCAGACATTTGCACAAGTAAAGCAAGACGAGAATATTCAGGTGTCAAGCAATGTAGAAGCTTGTTGCTTATGGTGGGGAGAAAATTCAAACTGCTGGATCCACTGTGTTACCTTGCCATCTGAATGGTCAGATCCACACTCTACAGTTCTACGTGGTCCAAAGGGATGTACAGCCTTTGCTTGGGCTCTCTGACTGTCTTCGGATGGGCCTCATTTTTCTCAATACAGTAGTACACCAGGTCAGTCTAAAAGAAATGAAATAGGGAGACTTCTTGTGGCAGAGCGTGGGTAGAAGAGGCGGTACACACACACCGTTCCAATCCTGCCGACCACACCAAAATGTGGCAGAAATGGGCAGGTGAGCGTTAATCACCCTTCAAATTTTATCCGACTACGCCACCCTGGTGGGAGAACCAGGGAAATTACTCCCATCAAAAGAAAGACATACAGATAAGCTTCACCAACTGAAGGCAGAGAATTAGGAGAGACGTGGGTACCAATACAAGAATTGTGTTTATTATAAAATCACAAACATCGATTAAAACTCTCTCTCACAAACACATCCACAATGGCAGAATATAGTTTTCAGGGAAAGGATTAGTGGGAACCAGGCAGGCCAGCTGCAGCTTCAGGAGGTCATCCAAAACCCACCTCAATTCACACCAACGCAAACACCGCGCATACCCACCAAAGGGAAATTGTATCAGCACACTGTGAAACACCACAGAATGAAGCAACTAGCCTCCCCAGTTCCACACACGTCCTCACTGGCCCTGGGAAAAATAAGAAAGAGCATTAAAACAGAAATTTTAATCAGAAATTATAACAAATAGAAAAATAAACAAAACTTATTGTAGTAGCTCTGACACTCAGGCTTCCAGAGGACATCACATAAACCAAAGAAATTAAGTCCCAAAGCTCAACCCATAGGCAGCCTTGCGGACGCGCATCCGAAGCCCACTTTAACAGCCCTGGCGACTTGCAGAGCAGCAGAGCTGTACACAGCACAGATAACCGTTGATGACGCGATCAAAACCAGAAATATATCCGTAAGCAAAACAGCAGCGGCGTCACATGAAGTCACTAGCTAGAAACCGGACTTCAATATTCCCCTTTCCCTTTAACCAAAAAAAAATGAGAATTAGTCTAAAAATTCAGAGAAATCACAAATATAAAAAGACAAGAGCGGCATACTTACGATTGATGTTAATCACTAGGCGCACAGCTGTATGGTTACTCACTACCGGTGCCGCAGATCGGTCTAGCAACCAGCATTCACACACATGCCCCGGCTGCTATTACCGAAAGCAACACACAATAAATACCACAAATAAAGCAGTCACCATATAAAGCACCAAAACATACCTGCTAGTGCACTCCGCCACACGCCACCAGCCCTCTCTAAATTAAACTAAAAGGGAATCAGAACGGAAACGGAAATGCCAGGGAAAGACCCATCAGAATAAGGGTCCTTAAATAGTACAACTACCATCATCTGATTGGTCTACCAATTATACTCCAACCAGCCAATAAGATGACATAACTCATCCTGCCACATTCTCATGACATACTGCATGAAACTTGACAAAGAAGCTCAATGTGTCGTTTGCGCAGCACGTATAATTCCTGCGGCAATACAACACAAGGTAAAAGCAGAGCTAGAAAGGATGGTCGCCATAGGTGTTCTCACTCTTGTATCTGAATTGGATGACTGGGTATCATCATGGTGGGCATGCACAAGAAAAACTCAGATGCACCAAATTCAACAGCTACATATATGGAAAAACAAATTCACAGACCACCAGACGATAGTAACTATCCTTTCACTCCGACCACTCTGTCAAGTTGAAGTAGAGAGAATCGCAACTTCCAAAGGCTATGATCGAATCGGGCCTGTAAAACAACTCTGTGACGAACCAAGGTCATATATTGTGCAGTCAGAAGGAAAAGAATACAGACAATTCAAAAAAACATGTCCTTCCAGTCTCAGAACTGCCACCACAACAGTTCGAGCACAATGAGATGTCACCTCCTTTACTCCAGAGCCCCTCTGCTGAGTCCATACACAAAGACCCCACTCCAAAGGAATTTGGAGAACAATACAGCTCACAAGAATCTAAGAAGTAACCATTTACTGAACATTCAACGGACACTCTTTCCAAAACTCCACATGTGACCGGAGCTGGTCACCTTTGCAAACCAAACCCTAAATACATGGACTGAGAAACGAGAAAGAGGAAAATGTTCATTCATTGAGTATCAATGCTGAATGTGTAAAAACTTCCCACTTCCACTGTAAGGGCCCAGTCTGGGTCAGGAAGTGTTAGGACAGGGCCTGATGTGAAATGATAATATAGATCATCAGTCTACAATCTGATAGAAGTTGAGAATGGCCAGTAAAGCTACACATTTCATTCCAAACAAAGCAGCAAGTTCACATTACTTTACCTGATTAATCAATTTATCTGCATTCTCAAACAATTACTAGTTGCATCTCCTGCTTCTCCAGAGCAAAATTATGTAAACATTTGTAAATTTTGGATAAAAATCACATGACCTTCCACTGTAAAGATCAGATATTCATGCATAACCTGTTTATCTTCGGTTAACACGTAAGTCCTTCAAATATACAAGGCATTACCTAAAACTAGATCCTGAGACATAGATCAACAACCAGTCATTAAGAGGTAAAGTCCAAGTAAAGTCCATCCATTATTCCTGAATAGCCAACCAGTCTCCTGACTCCCATGCTGCTTCAGCAAGGTATTAAAGTGTTGAGTTCAGAGGATCCTCCCTTTAGTTCCACTCATTAGACAGTGGACAGTAACGCCTAAAGTTAATCCCCAGAAAGCCACTCCATGTTGTTTCTGTGTGTGTCCATATGTATAAAAAGTGAGGGATGACAGATGGCAATCACCGAGCTACGGTGAAGGAGCATCCAGATCATCTCCCCACACTGAAACATCATGGAGTCCAGAGCGTCTCTCTCCATTCTAGCTCTGCTGCTTGGCTTCTCGCAAGCTCTCTCTCTCGACCAACATGAGCATGTGGACATCACGTCAAGGATTCTCACCATCAACAATGGTCTGATATCTCCCTGATCTGGACCTCACTAAACCAGCATTATTACTGCTACACATCCTAGAAATATGGGCCTAGAACCTGTCTTGTTCTAGGATGAGGATTTTGTAATAATTTCTTTCGGGCTCTGTTTCCTTGCTTGCACCAGTGAAAGAAATTGTAAGACACCACTATTAGTGCTGCTTATTGGTTTTATCCTGTCTTTATCCCTCTGTGTTCTTCTGGTTGAAGGATCCAGTGAACTGTTGTTGGAAGGAGACATTCTCTTGCCAAAGGGTAGGAATGGTCTGGTCTGCAGCGACAGCAGCTGCTTCTGGAAGAAGTCCTCAGATGGCCTAGTGGAGGTGCCTTACACATTGAGCAGTGTTTTCTGTAAGTGGAAGACTTCCTTATTGTCCACTTATGACACATTTCTGTTTATTTCTCATTAATGACTATTTTCTTTACAGCTTTCACTGACAGGACTGTAATTGCCAGTGCCATGGCCTCCTTCCACAGCAAAACTTGCGTTCGTTTCGTTCCCAGGACAAATCAAACTTCCTACCTTAGCATCGAGAGCAAAGATGGGTGAGAACCACTGAACCAATCCCAGCACCTAAAAATGGAATTTTAAGTTCTCTAATTCTTTTTGTGTCCTTAGTTTGACGTAAGTGTCATGTTGGATTCCCCTCTTTTTTTCTCTCAGATGCTACTCTAATATAGGCAAAACAGGTGGTGCTCAGGTGGTCTCTCTCAGCAGGTTTGGATGTGTTTACTACGGCATCATCGAGCACGAGCTGAACCATGCACTTGGTTTCTACCACGAGCATACTAGGAGTGACCGCGACAAGTACGTCAAAATCAACTGGGAAAACATCGACCCAACCACGCAGTCTAATTTCAACCTAAAGAACACCAACAACCTCAACACGCTGTATGACTATTCCTCTGTGATGCACTACGGAAGAACAGCTTTCTCCATCAACGGACTGGACACCATCACTCCCATTCCTGATCCATCAGTGAATATTGGACAGAGAAAGGAACTGTCCGCCATCGACATCCTGAGGATCAACACCCTCTACAAGTGCTGAAATGGTTTAGAGCTTTTGACTTGACTTAAATTTGTTTAACTGTTAATGATAGACGACACAGTGATGACTTGACTTGCTGTGCTAACAAAATATGGAATCATATAATAAAATGGCTACATGCATCTTTTGGCTACATTGTGTATTTTAATAATGTATTTCACTGAAACCACATCAAACAGTTTTTGTCATCCAATAATTATAGACGTTAATAAAGGTGTATTGTCACACCCTTAATATTCAACCTGCATACCATAAACAAACCGTGATTTTGCTGAATATCATTTGGTATAAATGTACCAGCATTTTAATACATTTGACTTCTTATGAACACAAATATTATTTCTTTGATGACAGTCATCAAATTTTGAGTCAACTGCAATACAGTGGAACCTTGCTTAACGAGCATAATTCTTTCCCAAATCTTACTCAGGGAGGAGGTGGAGGGGGGGGGTTATTGGGGGGAAGGAGAAGAATCTTCCACCAAGGGAGACTCTTCTTCACTTGCTGCAGTCTCGACTGACTCACTAGCTTTGAATCTTTCAGAAACACTGGCACTACTGGCAGTTTCTTTAGCATCCTTTTTTTTTTTTTTACTAGAAAGCTGTCTAGAGACATTTGTTTTTGCCTATGCTTCAAAATTTGGCAAAAATGCAACACAGCATTATCATTAAATAAATTTGTTGCGCGCATAGCAACTGTCACATCCGGAGCACCCCTTCCCTGTACAGGGCTCGAACCCGGACCTCCGTGGTGCTGCATGCACCGGCACGACGTGGCAAACGGACCCATACGCGGGATTCAGCGGAGCGCTGCTTTATTAACATGAACACAATACAGGAAAAAGACAAACCTAACTCTAGACATAACGTGGTTACACTAAAACAAAACTGAAACTTAACTCACATAACCAAAACACAACCTGACATCACAACCACGGGACAGTTAGACACTAAACGCTAAACATTGACCGACCAAGACATACACACCAGGATCCCTCTTTATAGGGTTACACATTACGGTAATTAAGGACAGGTGAGACAACAGGATAGAGAACATCTATCTAGGACTGTTTGTTTGTATGTTTATTGTTTCTCATGTTCTGTAAAGCTGCTTTGAGACAATGCTCTTTGTTAAAGGCACTATATAGATAAAATTGAATTGAGTTGAATTGAATTGAATAGAACAATAGGCAGGAAAACACTGTGTGATAGGAAAATATCAGCGAGAATCAAGGGGAAGGTGTACAGGACAGTGGTGAGACCGGCCATGCTGTATGGTTTAGAGACAGTGTCACTGAGGAAGAGACAGGAGTCAGAGCTAGAGGTAGCAGAGCTGAAGATGTTGAGGTTCTCTTTGGGAGTGACAAGGAGGGAGAGTGAGTATATTGGTAGTAGAATGTTGGACATGGGGCTGCCAGGCAGGAGGCAAAGAGGAAGGCCAAAGAGGAGGTATATGGATGGAATTAATGAGGATATGAAGCTAGTGGGTGCAAGTGTTGAGGATGCAGAAGATAGGGATAGGTGGAGAGAGATGATTCGCTGTGGCGACCCCTGAAGGGAAAAGCCGAAAGAAGAAGAAGAAGAAACTAAAGGGTCAGTTTTTGTTTCTGTACACTCACAATAATGACAAAAACCATATACTTTTATAAAATAAAGAAAGGCTAGGTTACATACCTGCAGATGTTTCCTCAGGTTCCACATTGAAGCCTTTGATGTCAAAAGCATTTTAACAGCTGGATAACTAATTTTAACTGAACTGTAAGATTTATCCTTATCGGATTTCAGGTTGAAATTATTTTTACATTTCCAGCACTGAAATGTATTTTTATCACTCACCATGGAGCCGACTCTCAGACAGGTTGTAGTAGCCTAAAGCTTTCAGCGGTAATGTGGATTAATGTAATTGGCAGACTCGGTGCTGCATATTCAAACCAGAGAACCAATCAAAAGCATCAGAATAGCACCGCTTTAACTAATTCTAGCAACACATTAATAATATTCAACATACCCTAGTTTTTTAAAGAAAATATTCAGATGTAACCTTATTTGAAATCTTTAACATTTTTATAACTGTAATTTAATTACATATTTTTTCTCAGTAATTACTGTTACATTTATTTTGTAATTAAATTACGTAACGACGTTACATGTAACTAGTTACTCCCCAACACTGTGGGCCCTGAACATTTTCAGGAAATACCTACTGGGTCATGAGGATTTTTAAGAATTTGTATTTTCTTCAGTTTTTGAACAAATTTACTCAGTTGGCATTTGCTTTAAACATTGCTTATTAATAAATGAGTTTTTTGTTTTGACGATTAATGCTCACTTGTCCAAATATTAAGTGCTTATCTGGAGCAAAGACATACAGATATTTATAAACTGTGGATGAAATCCTGGTATCTAATTCCTAAACTACACAGTGAATCCTAAAGAGACTTGATGAGACTGCAACACCACTGGTGTAAAGAACAACTGTTTTTCAAGGAGCTTTATAGGACATGCTCATGAAAAGATCAGCAGATGAAAAATGTAAATAGGTTGTGATCCCTTTCTTGGAGATGATCCCGAAGAGCACAAGTAATGAAGATTGTTTTAATAAATAGGACAGAGCCCAAGAAAACTTCAAACCAATTGTCTATAATCTGGTGGAACCATTCTCTCTGTGTTTGATCATACATTAATTTCCATAAATACAAAGTAGTTTTTCCGGGTTGTTTATCTTAGGTTAACCAGTAAGTCCTTCAAATATATACGAGGCACACCCTTAAACTAGATCCTGAGACATAGATCAACTACCAGTCATTAAGAGCTATAGTCCATCCATTACTCCTGAATATCTGAACAATCTTCCAACCCCCATGTTGCTTTAAAAAAGCATTAAAGTAGTGTTGAATTCAGAGACTAATGCCTAGCATTAATCCCAGGAAAGTCACTCCATGTTGTTTCTGTGTGTGTCCATATGTATAAAAAGTGAGGGATGACAGATGGCAGTCACCGAGCTACGGTGAAGGAGCATCCAGATCATCTCCCCACATTGAATCATTATGGAGTCCAGAACATCTCTCTCCATTCTAGCTCTGCTGCTTGGCTTCTCGCAAGCTCTCTATCTTGACCAACATGAGCATGTGGACATCACGTCAAGGATTCTCACCATCAACAACGGTCTGATATCTCCCTGATCTGGACCTCACTAAACCAGCATTATTACTGATACACATCCTACAAATATGGGTCTAGAACCTGTCTTGTTCTAGGATGAGGATTTTGTAATAATTTCATTCGGGCTCTGTTTCCTTGCTTGCACCAGTGACAGAATTTCTAAGACACCACTATTAGTGCTGCTTATTGGTTTTATCCTGTCTTTATCCCTTTTTGTTCATCTGGTTGAAGGATCCAGTGAACTGTTGTTGGAAGGAGACATTCTCTTGCCAAGAGGCAGAAATGCTCTGGTCTGCAGCGACAGCAGCTGCTTCTGGAAGAAGTCCTCAGATGGCCTAGTGGAGGTGCCTTACACATTGAGCAGTGTTTTCTGTAAGTGGAAGACTTCCTTATTGTCCACTTATGACACATTTCTGTTTATTTCTCATTAATGACTATTTTCTTTACAGCTTTCACTGACAGGACTGTAATTGCCAGTGCCATGGCCTCCTTCCACAGCAAAACTTGCATTCGTTTTGTTCCCAGGACAAATCAAACTTCCTACCTTAGCATCGAGAGCAAAGATGGGTGAGAACCACTGAACCAACCCCAGCACCTAAAAATGGAATTTAGACTTCTCTAATTTTGTTTGATGCACAGTTTCCTTAGTTTGACATAAGTAACATGGTCGAATCCCGTCTTTTTTTCTCTCAGATGCTACTCTGATGTGGGCAGATCAGGTGGTGCTCAGGTGCTCTCTCTCAGCAGGTCTGGTTGTGTTTACTACGGCATCGTCGAGCACGAGCTGAACCATGCACTTGGTTTCTACCACGAGCATACTAGGAGTGACCGCGACAAGTACGTCAAAATCAACTGGGAAAACATCGACCCAACCACGCAGTCTAATTTCAACCTGAAGAACACCAACAACCTCAACACGCTGTATGACTATTCCTCTGTGATGCACTACGGAAGAACAGCTTTCTCCATCAACGGACTGGACACCATCACTCCCATTCCTGATCCATCAGTGAATATTGGACAGAGAAAGGAACTGTCCGCCATCGACATCCTGAGGATCAACACCCTCTACAAGTGCTGAAATGGTTTAGAGCTTTTGACTTGACTTAAATTTGTTTAACTGTTAATGATAGACGACACAGTGACGACTTCACTTGCTATGCTAAGAATATGTGGAATCATATAATAAAATCGCTACATGCATCTTTTTCTTAGTGTGTACTTTAATGATATATTTCACATAAACCTCATGAAACAGTTTTTATCATCTGAAAACTGTGAATTTAAAAAAAAAATTGTATTGTCGTCACACCCTCAGTACTTGCATATCATACACATTTTTTATTGGATATCGTTCGGTGTCGATATCCAACTGTCCGCCATCGACATCCTGAGAATCAACGCCCTGTACAAGTGCTGAAATTCTTTAGACCTTTTGACTTGATTTAACTTTACTCTAACATTGTGTAACTGTTAAAGATGGAGGACTCAGTGATGACTTCACTTGCTATGCTAACAACATAACGAATCATACAATAAAATGGCTACATGCATGTTTTTCTTAGTGTGTACTTTAATAACACAGTTCACTGAAACCACATTAAACATTTTTTATAATGTCAGGATCATGAATGTCCAACAAGATTCATTGTTACTCCCTCAACATTTCAACTTTATATAATATACATACCGCCATTTTATTGAATATTGTTTTGTATAATTAACCCAGCACTTTGACATCTATGACTACATACAAATATGAAAACTAAACCTTCAGTGATCATCAATAACATTAGACGTGATTGCAAAAGACATCCTGTGACAAAATACTAACATACTAGACTAGTTTGTTAGAATGTTGTTCAAATAGTATCCCCACAGATTGAACTACTCTCGGTATTTGTGGTGGAGATTTCTTAAGGATGTTCATGTATTTTGTTTCATTCTCTTTGACAGTTCAAGAGGCTGTTGGTTAAACTAATAAGTGTGGCTTAGAGATGCACCAAACACTCTTTCAGCTGAGTAAAACACTTCAAGTGCAATATATTTATTTTTTGAGGGGTGCAAGCTGAGGATAGCTTAGAAAGCAAGAAAAAATGGTGCATTAAGCCTATTCCCAGTGACCACAGTGGTGGTTTTATCTCAAGATGTATTCTTGTTTTGGGTTTTTGTAGATAGGTACATACCAAAGACCTGTCATCATGCTGGGCAGTAAAACTGTTTCTTTAGAAACTGCACTGTCCCCTTCCCCCCTAGTTGAGGTATTACACTAAATGAACTTTTGGAATCATAGACATCCTGTTAGGTCATTAACTAGAGCTGCATCTGTTTGTGGTTCACGCCTGATGGTGGCTTTATCTTTGGTGCTTTGAGGATTTGAGGTTGAGTGCTTGGATTCTGGATTCAGGTCTGATTATTGTGAAAAACACCTAGATTCTTATAGTTGGAACATAGGCCATAAGATGAGTGAAGTCTGGAAGAGTTAGAACAGGGCCTGATGTGAAATAATAAGTCATTGGTCTTCAGTCTCATTTGAAAATGACTAGTAATGCTACACATTTCATTCCAACCAAAGCAACAAGTTTGCTGGTCCCAACTAGATCAGTCAATTAATTAGGTACACATCCCGCTTCTCAGCAATTTTGGATAAAATAACAAAACCTACAGCTATAAAGCTCAGATATTAATTCACAGAAGGTTTATCTTGGCTTAGCCAGAAAGTGCTTCGAATATGCAAGTCACTCCCTTAAAGTAGATCCTGAGAAGTAGATCATCAAGAGCTAAAGTCCATCCATTACTCCTGAATATACAACCAATCTCCTGACTCCCGTGCTGCTTCAGCAAGGCGTTAAAGTGTTGAGTTCAGAGGATCCTCCCTTTAATTCTACACATTAGATAGTGGAGTCTAACGCCTAAAGTTAATCCCCAGAAAGCCACTCCATGTTGTTTCTGTGTGTGTCCATATGTATAAAAAGTGAGGGATGACAGATGGCAGTCACCAAGCTATGGTGAAGGAGCATCCAGATCATCTTGGGACACCATCACTCCCATTCCTGATCAGTCAGTGAATATTGGACAGAGAAAGGAACTGTCCGCAATCGATATCCTGAGGATCAATGCCCTCTACAAGAGCTGAAATGGTTTAGAGCTTTTGACTTGACTTAACTTTGTTTAACTGTTAATGATAGACGACACAGTGATGACTTGACTTGCTGTGCTAACAATATATGGAATCATATAATAAAATGGCTACATGCATCTTTTGGCTACACTGTGTATTTTAATAATGTATTTCACTGAAACCACATCAAACAGTTTTTGTCATCCAACAATTCATTCATTCATTGTCTACCGCTTATCCGATCTATACTCGGGTCACGGGGAGCCTGTCTCAGGTGTCATTGGGCATCAAGGCAGGATACACCCTGGATGGAGTGCCAACCCATCGCAGGGCACACACACACACTACGGACAATTTAGAGATGCCAATCAACCTACAATGCATGTCTTTTGACCGGGGGAGGAAATCCCAGAGGCACAGGGAGAACATGCAAACTCCACACACACATGGCGGAGGCGGTAGTCAAACCCCCAACCCTGGAGGTGTGAGGCAAACGTGCTAGCCAGCGTGCCCCCCCGTCATCCAATAATTATGAACGTTAATAAAGGAGTATTGTCACACCCTTAATATTCAACCTGCATACCATAAACAAACCGTGATTTTGCTGAATATCAATTGGTATAAATGTACCAGCATTTTAACACATTTGACTTTTATTAATACAAATATTATTTCTTTGATGACAGTCATCAAATTTTGACTCAACTGCAGTAATTAGGGCCTGTGAGAAATCCTAATAAACCTAATAAACATGGAGTATTATTACACCAGCAGTGCGAGCTGAGGATAGCTTGAATAGCAACACATAATGAAATGGTTTAGAGATCTTGTGCCCAATTAGCAAGATGGTTTTGTCTCAAGATGTGCTCTTGTGTTGGGTACTCGTATACAGGTACTGTATGTACCATAGGCCTGTCCTCGTGCTGAGCACTAAAACTGTTTCTTTAGAAACTGAAATGCCCCCTACCCCATGAGAGAGGTATTAAACTTAATGAACTTTTGGAATCAAAGACATCCTGGTAGGTTGGTAACCAGGAGTTTCCTCTGTTTGGGTTTCTTTCCTTATGACTGGTTAAGTTTTCCAACACTTTGATTGTACAATCTTTGAGCTTGATTAGTTCTTATTCATGCATCTCCACAGGGACGTAAATGATGTCTGGAGTCTGGTAGTTGGACCTTATGCAAAAAGATAGAGTGAAGTCAAAGCAGGGGGAAAGTCACGTTCCTCATGGTATAGAGCAGGACTGGATGTTTGGTCTCCTCTATCCGATTTCAAAGCCAGGTTGAACATAAACAATTTCCTGTTACTTTGTTTCCTGGTTGTCAATAAATGAGTTGGGCAAGAACATGGGTAGAGCTCGACATCATGACTAGATCACTGAGACAGCACGACTCCAACCCCAACACCCTAATCTTCCCACTTCCACTATAAAAGCCCAGTCTGGGTCAGGAAGTGTTAGGACAGGACATAAAGTGAAATGATAATATAGATCATCGATCTGCAGGCTGATGTGAGAATGGCCAGTAAAGCTACACATTTCATTCCAAATGAAGCAGCAAGTTCAGCTTACTTTTGCCGAATAGTCAATTTGTCTGCATTCTCAAACATGTATTAGTTGCAGGTCCAACATCTCCAGAGCAAAGAAAGCAAATATCTGTGAATTTTGGATAAAAATCACATGGCCTTCAGCTATACGGATCAGAAATTCATCCAGAGAATGTTTACCTTGAGTTAACTCGTAAGTCCTTCAAATATACAAGGCAACAAATAAACTAGATCCTGAGACATAGATCAATAACTACTCATTAACAAGTAAAGTCCAGCTAAAGTCCATCCATTATTCCTGAATAGCCAACCAGTCTCCTGACTCCCGTGCTGCTTCAGCAAAGGTATTAAAGTGTTGAGTTCAGAGGATCCTCCCTTTAGTTCCACTCATTAGACAGTGGACAGTAACGCCTAAAGTTAATCCCAGGAAAGCCACTCCATGTTGTTTCTGTGTGTGTCCATATGTATAAAAAGTGAGGGATGACAGATGGCAGTCACCGAGCTACGGTGAAGGAGCATCCAGATCATCTCCCCACACTGAAACATCATGGAATCCAGAGCATCTCTCTCCATTCTAGCTCTGCTGCTTGGCTTCTCGCAAGCTCTCTCTCTCGACCAACATGAGCATGTGGACATCACGTCAAGGATTCTCACCATCAACAATGGTCTGATATCTCCCTGATCTCGACCTCACTACACCAGCATTATTACTGCTACACATCCTACAAATATGGGTCTAGAACCTGTCTTGTTCTAGGATGAGGATTTTGTAATAATTTCTTTCGGGCTCTGTTTCCTTGCTTGCACCAGTGACAGAAATTGTAAGACACCACTATTAGTGCTGCTTATTGGTTTTATCCTGTCTTTATCCCTCTGTGTTCTTCTGGTTGAAGGATCCAGTGAACTGTTGTTGGAAGGAGACATTCTCTTGCCAAAGGGTAGGAATGGTCTGGTCTGCAGCGACAGCAGCTGCTTCTGGAAGAAGTCCTCAGATGGCCTAGTGGAGGTGCCTTACACATTGAGCAGTGTTTTCTGTAAGTGGAAGACTTCCTTATTGTCCACTTATGACACATTTCTGTTTATTTCTCATTAATGACTATTTTCTTTACAGCTTTCACTGACAGGACTGTAATTGCCAATGCCATGGCCTCCTTCCACAGCAAAACCTGCGTTCGTTTCGTTCCCAGGACAAATCAAACTTCCTACCTTAGCATCGAGAGCAAAGATGGGTGAGAACCACTGAACCAATCCCAGCACCTAAAAATGGAATTTTAAGTTCTCTAATTCTTTTTGTGTCCTTAGTTTGACGTAAGTGTCATGTTGGATTCCCCTCTTTTTTTCTCTCAGATGCTACTCTAATATAGGCAAAACAGGTGGTGCTCAGGTGGTCTCTCTCAGCAGGTTTGGATGTGTTTACTACGGCATCGTCGAGCACGAGCTGAACCATGCACTTGGTTTCTACCACGAGCATACTAGGAGTGATCGCGACAAGTACGTCAAAATCAACTGGGAAAACATCGACCCAACCACGCAGTCTAATTTCAACCTGAAGAACACCAACAACCTCAACACGCTGTATGACTATTCCTCTGTGATGCACTACGGAAGAACAGCTTTCTCCATCAACGGACTGGACACCATCACTCCCATTCCTGATCCATCAGTGAATATTGGACAGAGAAAGGAACTGTCCGCCATCGACATCCTGAGGATCAACACCCTCTACAAGTGCTGAAATGGTTTAGAGCTTTTGACTTGACTTAAATTTGTTTAACTGTTAATGATAGACGACACAGTGATGACTTGACTTGCTGTGCTAACAAAATATGGAATCATATAATAAAATGGCTACATGCATCTTTTGGCTACATTGTGTATTTTAATAATGTATTTCACTGAAACCACATCAAACAGTTTTTGTCATCCAATAATTATGGACGTTAATAAAGGTGTATTGTCACACCCTTAATATTCAACCTGCATACCATAAACAAACCGTGATTTTGCTGAATATCATTTGGTATAAATGTACCAGCATTTTAATACATTTGACTTCTTATGAACACAAATATTATTTCTTTGATGACAGTCATCAAATTTTGAGTCAACTGCAATACAGTGGAACCTTGCTTAACGAGCATAATTCTTTCCCAAATCTTACTCAGGGAGGAGGTGAAGGGGGGGGGGTTATTGGGGGGAAGGAGAAGAATCTTCCACCAAGGGAGACTCTTCTTCACTCGCTGCAGTCTCGACTGACTCACTAGCTTTGAATCTTTCAGAAACACTGGCACTACTGGCAGTTTCTTTAGCATCCTTTTTTTTTTTTTACTAGAAAGCTGTCTAGAGACATTTGTTTTTGCCTATGCTTCAAAATTTGGCAAAAATGCAACACAGCATTATCATTAAATAAATTTGTTGCGCGCATAGCAACTGTCACGTCCGGAGCACCCCTTCCCTGTACAGGGCTCGAACCCGGACCTCCGTGGTGCTGCATGCACCGGCACGACGTGGCAAACGGACCCATACGCGGGATTCAGCGGAGCGCTGCTTTATTAACATGAACACAATACAGGAAAAAGACAAACCTAACTCTAGACATAACGTGGTTACACTAAAACAAAACTGAAACTTAACTCACATAACCAAAACACAACCTGACATCACAACCACGGGACAGTTAGACACTAAACGCTAAACATTGACCGACCAAGACATACACACCAGGATCCCTCTTTATAGGGTTACACATTACGGTAATTAGGGACAGGTGAGACAACAGGATAGAGAACAATAGGCAGGAAAACACACAGACAGACAAGCAAGCTTCCAGGATTCACCTGCCAGCGCCCTCTCCAGGCCTGTCAGGGAACTGTCCAGCTACTCCTGATAAACTGCCTTTAGGGTGATGCTGATCAAAGTATGATGCAACAGTTTCCCATGCTTTCAGCATCTCCCTTATTGCGCTGGACGGTTGTTGCTCTGCTGAGAAAATTTCACAAATAATGCGTCTGAACACAAGTTTGGAAAAATGTACGATCACAAGTGACACTAAGATGCTGGCGGAACGAGCGCTAAACACAGACTGATAGCCGAGAAGCCACCTCACGCTGTCTCGTTGTCACTCGTTTGGCGAAACGTCGCTCGTTAAGCGAGTCATTTTTTCCCAATTTGTTTTGCTCGTTATGTGAATCACTCGTTATGCAAGGTGCTCGTAAAGTGAGGTTTGACTGTAATTAGCGCCTGTGAGAAATCCTAATAAACCAGGTTCTGTCGTTAGAATGTTGTTAAAACATTGGCCTAGAACCTGTCTTCTTATAAGATGCGATTTCTTTCTGATTGTGTTTTGATTGCTTGCACTAGTGAGAGAATTTCTGCTTGAAAGCTTTATTGCTTATTGGTTTTGCTGTCTTTATCCCTTTTTGTTTCGACGGATGAAGGATCCAGTGAACGGTTGTTGGAGGGAGACATACTCTGGCCAAGAAGTAGAAATGCTCTGGTCTGCGATGGCCCAGTGGAGATGCCCTACACAGTGAAAGTCTCACTTATTCACATTCTCCACTTATGACACATCTCTATTTTTTTTCTCATTAATCTGTTGCCCATTTTCTTTCCATCATTCTCTGACAGGACTGTGATTGCCAATGCCATCAAAAATCAACTGGACAAACATCGACCCAACCACGCAGTCTAATTTTAAGCTGAAGAACACCAACTACCTCCAATGAACTGTCCCTACAATAAACACACCCTACAAGTGCTGAACTTCACAATGTTTTACTTCAGGTTTCTGATGTATGTCCTCGGGATATTGATATTATGAGTGTTGTAACTTTTCCTGTGCTTTTAATTGAAACAATTTTGTATATTTGGGATTGCAAATAAGAAACAACATGAACAAAGGACAACTAAGTGTTCTGATATTTCAATAGACTCGCAATCTAAAATAATGTTCTAGTATCCACATAGACACCTTATTAGGTCATTCTGATTAGATCAGTTTTATTTTGATTTTATATCCGTATTCAGTCCTTCGTAGTTTTGTTATTGTTTTTGTTTGTTTTTTCTTTTTTCTACATGAATTTCAGTAATGCAGTTTCATCCAGCACTGAAAGCTTTATGCATGAGCTTTTTTCTCAAATGTCCTTCTTCCATGATGTTATATAATATCCAGTTATATAACGTAAAAGCAGGCGGAGCTTTGAGGTAAAAGTGGGCGTGTTTTTGCTGTGAGAGTTCCTTGTGGCTTCAGTCGAGCCCAAGCTCAGCTCAAATCTCCAAAATGGCTTCTGGGAAGGAAAGTGGACTTGTGAGCCTCTACGTTAACGGGAAAAAGGTCATTAAAACTTCTGGAACTTTTTTTTCAGCTTCTTTTCCCGAGCTGAAAGAGCTGCACGATGCCGCCGTGATCAGCTTCCGGTGTTTAAACAAAGTGTACTGTGTTTGTTTTCATGATCAAAAAAAGTGTAAATAATTGTGCATCATTATTATTATTATTATTATTAATTTTTTTTGCTGCATTGTGACAGGTGACGGTGCGAGATGCGGATCCAGAGACCATGCTGCTCTCCTTCCTCCGGGAGAAACGTAGGACTCTGTTTATTTCTATTCTTTATATTTAGCATGCTCTCTGTAGATGGAGCATTACCGACTGCACAATGTACTGGCACTCGTCCAACAATTCAACACTGCACTGTATTTGCTTTAAAGCTTTTCTATAATTAGTCCTAGGTTTTATATTCTACATCTGGAACCAAATATATGTGGATGTGATAGCTTAATGGTTAAGGTGTTGGACCAATGATTGGAAGGTTGTGAGTTTAAATCCCAGGTCCGCCAAGCTGCCACTGCTGGGCCCTTGATCAAGGCCCTTAACGCTCAGTTGTATTAAAGTCGCTCTGGATAAGGGTGTCTGCTAAATGCCAGAAATGTGAATGTATAACTACATACTTTGCTTCATTTTGTATTAATTACTGCTAATGCATTTTGAATGTTGTTCTTGGTTCCTGTATAATAGTCAGAGTATTTTATGCAATGATATATATTCATTTGCAGGAGCAGATACTCAGACAAAACACACAAAACCTTTAAATATATACACAGATCAGCCATAACATTATGACCACCTACCTAATATTGTGTCGGTCCCCCTTTTGCTGCCCAAACAGCCCTGACCTTTCATGGCATGGACTCCACTAGATCCCTGAAGGTGTGCTGTGGGATCCAGCACCAAGATGTGAGCAGCAGATCCTTTAAGTCCTGCAAGTTGCCAGGTGTGGCCTCCATGGGATACTTACAGGACTTAAAGGATACGTTTGATAGATACTGACCACTGCAGACCGGGAACACCCCACAAGAGCTGCAGTTTTGGAGATGTTCTGATCCAGTGGTCTAGCCATCACAATTTGGTCCTTCATAAAACTCGCTCAAATCCTTACGCTTGTCCATTTTTCCTGCTTCTAACACATCAACTTTGAGGACAAAATGTTCACTTGCTGCCTAATATATCCCACCCACTAACAGGTGCCATGATGAGGAGATACTCAGTCTTATTCACTTCACCTCTCACTGCTCAGGATGTTATGGATGATCAGTGTGTACTATGTGACCAAAAGTTTGTGCACCGTGATCTTCACATTTGTGTTGAACGTCTCATTTCAGATTCATTCCCCAGTGTTTGCTGTTGTAATAAGCTCCTCTCTTCTAGGGAGGTTTTGCACTAGAGTAAATACTTATAATCAATCAAATTTAAAAATGCTATTTATATTTTCAGGTGACCGATAACTTTGATTTCTCATTCAGTCAGGTTCAGCAGTGGCTGTGTGTAAGCTGAGAATAAATCAGACAGTGAATATGAATGACTCTGTAAAATATGTTCTACACCCAGACGGTGAAGTTCAGTGCCTTTGCCTCAGACTGAAGCTCCTGTACAGAGAGATTTAATTATGATGAAATAAAAGGTTTAATCCTTTTCTCGGCTTTGTCAGCACTGGAGTGGACACTTTGAGGTAATGAATCGTAGTGAAGAGGAATACAGGTGACATTGTGTGGTTATGTGAGGAAGAAAAGATGACCGGTTGCGCTGGAGTGTCAGTGTCACATGATCTTTCTGTTGCATGTGACCGGATTTCTGATTTCTGACACAAACAGGGAAGAAGGTTAAAAGCTCTCGCTTTTCTTTGGAAAAGATTAAACAGTAAAATAGAGTGTGATCATTTAAATGAATGGATGATCTGATGAAAGTGGATTAGATATACACTGGTCTGTGTGTGTGCGTGTGTGTGTGTGCGAGCGCAGTGCATCTAACAGGCACTAAGTATGGCTGTGGAGGGGGGGGGTGCGGCGCATGCACTATCATGATGTCCACATACGACACTCAGACCAAGAGCATCCAGTATCCTTCTGTCTGTCCACCTGTCTGTCCTACTGTCTCTCCACTTGTCTGTCCTCCTGCCTCTTCATCTGTCTTTCCACCTATCTGTCCTCCTGTCCCTCCACCTCTCTGTTCTCCACCTGTCTGTCCTCCTGTCTCTCCACCGCTCTGTTCTCCTGCCTCTCCATCGGTCCCTCCACTTGTCTGTCCTCCTGTCCCTCCACCTCTCTGTTCTCCTGCCTCTCCATCTGTCTGTCCTCCTGTCCCTCCACCTCTCTGTTCTCCTGCCTCTCCATCTCTCTCTCTCTCCATCTGTCTGTCCTCCTGTCTTTCCACCTCTCTGTTCTCCTGCCTCTCCATCTGTCTCTCCACCTGTCTGTCCTTCTGTCTCTCTACCGGCCTCTTTTCCTGTCTGTCCTCCTGTCTGTCACCCGGGTTGCATCCAGTAATGACATGTTTTGTCAGATTTTGTTTATATGGTTTAAAAGTTGCAGTTTGTTATGGATTACATGTCGATTATACTTTTGCAAGTGAAATAATTAATCCTGAAAATATTTGTACTGCTGCTGATGAAGTGATTAACAAAGTCTAGATTCCTTCACTGCTGAGTCATTTCACTGTTAACGCCTGTCTGATGCCATTATGCCAAACACACGGAGCGGCAGTGACCACGGTGGAGGGCATCGGGAACAGCAAGAGCAAACTCCACCCTGTACAGGTAACACACACACACACACACACCTGGCACAAAACAATACAGATCACACAACAGAGAACTCTGTTGTTCATACAAAACAATTAGAATACAGCATTACAATATGGTGTGTGTGTGTTTTCAGGAGCGTATAGCAAAGGCAAATGGCTCGCAATGTGGGTTTTGTACTCCAGGAATGGTGATGTCCATGTACACACTCCTGAGAAACCGACCACAACCCAGCATGGAGGACATCACACAGGCACTGGGGGGTAAAACACACACACACGCAGAGACTCAGGTCTGAATTTAAACAGTGGCTTCAGTTCAGTTGCATAAAGACCTTGTTGTTACTGTGTTTTTATTCTCATCTGTGTGTGTGTGTGTGTGTGTGTGAGAGAGAGAGAGAGAGAGAGAGAGAGAGAGAGAGAGACTTTATCCAGATTACTGAATCTGAGCTCCATTGTGATCTCATCATTCTAGAAATGAACTAAATATCTGGTGACCGTTGCAACAGAAACCTCTAAAATGACCCCTGGATCTGGTTCTGTTATTTATTGTCAAAACAGTCAAAACTTTTGCACTGACCCCCTGCTGATTTCTAGTGCTGATCTTTTTGGATTGATGAGATACTTCAGAGGATTAATCCTTACACTGCCTGGTGATGTTTAATGGGTTTTTTTTAGGTAATTTATGCAGATGCACAGGATATCGTCCGATCCTCGATGGATATCGGACCTTCTGTGAGGTGCGTGACAAAACAGGAACTGTGTGGAGATAAACAGTCCTGTTGGGGAACAAAATATTTAAGTGTGTTTGTTTTGTAAGAATATTGTGTAAACAATTTATACAACATTAATAAACATTACACAAAAATTACAGACAGGCTGGAGCAAGAATACAGGTCAAAGGATGTAGCAGGAGGACAGACGGAAACCGAGAAAAACATACAGGGAAGGAAATGCAGATAGACAATCAGGGGGATGAAGCATGAAGAAAAACAGAGAGACATGCAGAAAAACAGAGGTAAAGACAGACAGGAGGACAGATGGAGATGGAGTGTAAAGACAGACAGGAGGACAGACGGAGATGGAGTGTAAAGACAGACAGGAGGACAGACAGGGAGATGGAGTGTAAAGACAGACAGGAGGACAGACAGGGTGATGGAGTGTAAAGACAGACAGGAGGACAGACGGAGATGGAATGTAAAGACAGACAGGAGGACAGACAGGGAGATGGAGTGTAAAGACAGACAGGACAGACAGGGAGATGGAGTGTAAAGACAGACAGGAGGACAGACAGGGAGATGGAGTGTAAAGACAGACAGGAGGACAGACAGGGAGATGGAGTGTAAAGACAGACAGGAGGACAGACAGGGAGATGGAGTGTAAAGACAGACAGGGACAGATGGGGGATGGAGTGTAAAGACAGACAGGGACAGATGGGGGATGGAGTGTAAAGACAGACAGGAGGACAGACGGAGATGCAGTGTAAAGACAGACAGGAGGACAGACAGGGAGATGGAGTGTAAAGACAGACATAAGGACAGACAGGGAGATGGAGTGTAAAGACAGACATAAGGACAGACAGGGAGATGGAGTGTAAAGACAGACAGGAGGACAGACAGGGAGATGGAGTGTAAAGACAGACAGGAGGACAGACAGGGAGATGGAGTGTAAAGACAGACAGGAGGACAGACAGGGAGATGGAAAAGACAGACAGGAGGACAGACAGGGAGATGGAAAAGACAGACAGGAGGACAGACAGGGAGATGGAGTGTAAAGACAGACAGGGACAGATGGGGGATGGAGTGTAAAGACAGACAGGGACAGATGGGGGATGGAGTGTAAAGACAGACAGAAGGACAGACAGGGAGATGGAGTGTAAAGACAGACAGGGACAGACGGGGGATGGAGTGTAAAGACAGACAGGGACAGACGGGGGATGGAGTGTAAAGACAGACAGGAGGACAGACAGGGAGATGGAGTGTAAAGACAGACAGGAGGACAGACAGGGAGATGGAGTGTAAAGACAGACAGGAGGACAGACAGGGAGATGGAAAAGACAGACAGGAGGACAGACAGGGAGATGGAAAAGACAGACAGGAGGACAGACAGGGAGATGGAGTGTAAAGACAGACAGGGACAGATGGGGGATGGAGTGTAAAGACAGACAGGGACAGATGGGGGATGGAGTGTAAAGACAGACAGGATGACAGACAGGGAGATGGAGTGTAAAGACAGACAGGAGGACAGACGGAGATGCAGTGTAAAGACAGACAGGAGGACAGACAGGGAGATGGAGTGTAAAGACAGACAGGAGGACAGACAGGGAGATGGAGTGTAAAGACAGACAGGAGGACAGACAGGGAGATGGAGTGTAAAGACAGACAGGGAGATGGAGTGTAAAGACAGACAGGAGGACAGACAGGGAGATGGAGTGTAAAGACAGACAGGAGGACAGACAGGGAGATGGAGTGTAAAGACAGACAGGGAGATGGAGTGTAAAGACAGACAGGGAGATGGAGTGTAAAGACAGACAGACAGAAGGACAGACAGGGAGATGGAGTGTAAAGACAGACAGACAGAAGGACAGACAGGGAGATGGAGTGTAAAGACAGACAGGAGGACAGACAGGGAGATGGAGTGTAAAGACAGACAGGAGGACAGACGGAGATGGAGTGTAAAGACAGACAGACAGGAGGACAGATGGAGATGGAGTGTAAAGACAGACAGACAGGAGGACAGACAGGGAGATGGAGTGTAAAGACAGACAGACAGGAGGACAGACAGGGAGATGGAGTGTAAAGACAGACAGGAGGACAGACAGGGAGATGGAGTGTAAAGACAGACAGGAGGACAGACGGAGATGGAGTGTAAAGACAGACAGACAGGAGGACAGACAGGGAGATGGAGTGTAAAGACAGACAGGAGGGCAGACAGGGGGATGGAGTGTAAAGACAGACATAAGGACAGACAGGGAGATGGAGTGTAAAGACAGACAGGGACAGAAGGGGGATGGAGTGTAAAGACAGACATAAGGACAGACAGGGAGATGGAGTGTAAAGACAGACAGGGAGATGGAGTGTAAAGACAGACAGGAGGACAGACAGGGAGATGGAGTGTAAAGACAGACAGGAGGACAGACAGGGAGATGGAGTGTATTGACTCTGCTGTACTGACTCCTTTGTACTGACTCTACTGTACTGACTCTTCCGAACTGATTCTTTTGTGCTGATTCTATTGTACTGACTAAGGACTGTATAGATTGTGTGGTTATGTAATTTGACCTGGACTGTACTGGTGTGAGGTTCAGTCTCCAGTCCACTCTACTGTTATTCATTAACCTGTTTACAGCCGTGGGTTAAGGCCAGGTTGGTGACCTGTGGTCACTGACTGTATCTGCCAAAAGATTAATCCACGTCTCATGATGAAGCTTTGTAACTGTGACTCTACAAAAATCTGTGGCTTTGGACTGAAATCTGTAGCAGGAGGAATAAATATTTCTGTACCAAAAGCACACAAACTTTACGACTTCAGTAGCATGTTTTGTGTAATACTTCCTGTAATAATGTTAGAAAAATGAAGCAGTTTTGAATTTTTGTGATTGTTTCTGTAGAATAAAGGCTGCTGTCAGATGAACGGCTCGGCCTGCGGTTCCTCAAACACTAAAGCATCTCCTGAAAAAGTGAGAAACTTTTATAAAAATAAATGGTTTAAGCTCAATGTTAAGATGAGCAGCTAGAATTTATTAAATAGCTGTGAAGTGTTTATTTATTTTACAGAGCAGAGAACAGATTTAATCTCTCTTACTGAAATGTATTAAATAATAACGTTGGCATTAATAATGCGCGTTCACAGCCGGAGCTGTTCAGTAAAGAGGAATTTCTTCCTCTGGACCCAACGCAGGACCTGATCTTCCCTCCCGAGCTCATAGTGAGAAACACATTCCAGCTTTCTCAAAATATATCAACTTTACAAAATGTAAATTTCTTTGTGGTCATTCAGTCAAGTTTCTGGACTGTGTAGTTATATAATAACATATTAATGATAAAGTGTTGAATATTCTGATGATAAACAGTAGATGTAACTGATTAATAGAATGGATTTGTTTGTATAGAGAATGGCGGAGAGTCAGGATCAAACCACTCAGACGTTTCGGGGGGAGAGGATGACCTGGATCTCCCCCGTGACTCTCAGTGAGCTGCTCCAGCTGAAGTTTGACTGGCCACAAGCCCCCATTGTGATGGGAAACACCAACATAGGTGAGGATTTAATAATAATAATAATAATAATAATAATAATAATAATTGGTTCCATCACAATCATGACCAGGAAAAATATAAATATAAAGCTAATTTAATATAATTTAAAATAAAAAACATCACTTGTTGATTGTATTAAAATGAAACTTCTTTTCATAACTCTAAATCTAACCGTCTGTTGGTTTCCATGGATACCTCTTGTGGTACTCAGTGATTGGTTGTTTTGATGAAGTGTTTGATGTTTGTGGTTTATTTTCTGATGGTCTCCTCAGGGTTGGACATCAAGTTTAAAGGTGTCGTCCATCCCATAATAATCTCAGCCACACGTGTGAAGGAGCTGTTTGAAGTTACGCACAAACCTGAAGGTGTGTGTGTGTGTGTTTGTTTAGTAGCTGTACATCAGTAAGATTACAAATAACCTGTGAATATTTCATGGTGTGTGTGTGTGTGTGTGTGTGTGTGTGTGTGGTACAGGTGTACACATCGGTGCTGGCTGCAGTTTATCCACAGTGCGGAATGTGTTGCAGAAGTGTGTGTGTTCTCTCCCAGCAGAACACACACAGACATACACAGCACTGCTGGAGCAACTGAGACACATAGGAGGAGAACAGATCCGCAATGTCGCTGTGAGACACACATACACACACACACACACAAACAAACACACACCTGCACACACTTGGATAACAGTGGTGTGTGTCTGTGTGTGTAGACGCTGGGGGGGAACATTGCCAGCGCTTTTCCAAACTCTGATCTGAATCCTGTTCTGGCTGCTGGGCGGAGCTCAGTGCTGCTGCTGTCTCATGGTTATTACATCACTCATTACATCACATATTACATCACTCAGAAAGACAGACAGAGAGAGAGAGATAGACAGATCAGTTAACAGGCAGATGGACATGTGAATCGACAGGCAGACAATCAAACTGATCATCAGATAGACAGACAGCTAGATAGATGGACAGACATATAGATATTTAGTCAGAGAGACAGACAGATATAGAAAGACAGACTGATAGACAGATAAATGGAGAGACAGACAGACTGAGAAACTGGTAGACACACTGAGACATAGATAGACAGGTAGACACACTGATAGACAGACTGACATGCTGGTGTGTGTGTGTGTGTGTGTGTGTTATCAGACGGAAGGCGCGAGGTTCCTCTGGATAAGGAGTTCTTTGTGGGATTTGGGAAGACCCTTCTCAGACCAGAAGAGATTGTGTTGTCTGTTTTTATTCCAGTTTCCAGAAAGGTGATGTTTATATCCAGCACGACTCCACCTGCTGGTATCATCTACACCTACACCCTGTATACACTCTATACATTAGCATTAGCTTTAGCAGCGTAGCTCTCATTACCGTTTGGTAAAAAGTCAGAATCTTCTGTAATCCACAGATTCTCTTTGCTTAGGTTTTTATTTATTTCACTTCAGCTGCTGCTTTAGTGATGTAACTTCCTTTCAGTTCACTGTACCAGGTGATAACGCTGATATCTCACAGTGTTAATGTAACACTCACTAAACTGTCAGGTTGATTCCAGATGCTAGCCTTCACATCTGTCTCTGTGTTGACTGTGACAGGGTGAGGTGGTGTGTTCGTACCGTAACGCTCCCCGTAAAGACAACGCTCTGGCCACAGTGAGCGCCGGCATGAGGGTGTGGTTTAATCACGGCTCAGACGTGGTGAGAGACATGAGTGTGTATTACGGTGGAGTCGGAGCACACACACTCAGTGCAGAGAACACAACGCGCCACGTCATTGGCAGGTAAACACACACTCTGTAATAACAACGTCATTAATGATCTATAGAGCAGGAACTCGCATGGTCGAGTTGTCAATAGTCCACTTACTCCGTTTATCTTGTCTGATCTGTTTATTTTTACGCAGGTCGTGGACCGAGGCGACGTTAAATGATGCGTACACGGCGCTGCTTGATGATGTCACACTCGGGGCGTCGGCTCCAGGGGGGAAGGTGGTGTTCCGCAGATCTCTGACCCTCAGCATGTTCTTCAGGTTTTACCTGCACGTCCTGCAGCACCTCAGAGAACAAGTACGGCTTCATAAACCCATCTAGCCTGCTGATTAGCATAACTCCGCCCACCAAGATAACATACAGTTATTAAATGCTGCTTACTGTGTGTGTGTGTGTGTGTGTGTGTGTGTGTGATGATGATTATTTTATTTTAAAATAAATAACAATAACAATATTATTACACCCTTATATAAATCATTGTGTGTGTGTGTGTGTGTGTGTGTGTGTGTGTTTGTGACTTGGAAGAATGTGATTCAAGGTGAAATTCCAAAACATGAGCTGAGTGCAGTGGAGCCGCTGCCCAACTTCATTCGGCCTGGATACCAAGAGTTCCAGGTGAGTGTGTGTGTGTGTGTGTGTGTGTGTGTGTGTGTGTGTGAGGGAGAGAAAAATATGGTACAAGCACAATATTATGTAAGGACACATATGAGAATATCACTTTACATGTGTGTGCTTTTGCTTTTTGTGTGTGTGTGTGTGTGTGTGTGTGTGTGTGTGTGTAGGCTGTGTCAGATGGGGACTGTGTGGGCCAGGCATTGCCTCACCGCTCCTCCATCTCACACGCTACAGGAGAGGCCGTGTACTGCGATGACATTCCACACACACACGGAGAACTCTTCCTCTCTGTCGTCACCAGCACCAGAGCACACGCCAAAATCACGTAAAACACACACACACGCCAAGATCATGTAAAACACAAACGCCAAAATCACGTAAAACACACACACGCCAAGATCACGTAAAACACACACGCCAAAATCACGTAAAACACACACACACGCCATGATCACGTAAAACACATACGCCAAGATCACGTAAAACACACACACACACCAAGATCACGTAAAACACACACACACGCCAAGATCATGTAAAACACACACGCCAAAATCACGTAAAACACACACACACACACACACGCCAAGATCACGTAAAACACACACGCCAAAATCACGTAAAACACACACACACGCCAAGATCACGTAAAACACACACACACGCCAAGATCACGTAAAACACACACACACGCCAAGATCACGTAAAACACACACACACGCCAAGATCACGTAAAACACACACACACGCCAAGATCATGTAAAACACACACGCCAAAATCACGTAAAACACACACACACACACGCCAAGATCACGTAAAACACACACGCCAAAATCACGTAAAACACACACACACGCCAAGATCACGTAAAACACACACACACGCCAAGATCACGTAAAACACACACACACGCCAAGATCACGTAAAACACACACACGCCAAGATCACGTAAAACACACACACGCCAAGATCACGTAAAACACACACGCCAAAATCACGTAAAACACACACACACGCCAAGATCACGTAAAACACACACACACGCCAAGATCACGTAAAACACACACACACGCCAAGATCACGTAAAACACACACACGCCAAGATCACGTAAAACACACACACGCCAAGATCACGTAAAACATACACACGCCAAGATCACGTAAAACACACACACACATACACCAAGATCACGTAAAACACACACACACGCCAAGATCACGTAAAACACACACACACATACACCAAGATCACGTAAAACACACACACACGCCAAGATCACGTAAAACACACACACACATACACCAAGATCACGTAAAACACACACACACGCCAAGATCACGTAAAACACACACACACATACACCAAGATCACGTAAAACACACACACACGCCAAGATCGTGTAAAACACACCCACACACACATGCGCCAAGATCACGTAAAACACACACACACACATACACTAAGATCACGTGAAACACACATACATGCGTGCCAAGATCACGTAAAACACACCCACACACACATGTGCCAAGATCACGTGAGACACAGACACACACACACACACACACATATATACACCAAGATCACGTGAAACACACATACATGCGTGCCAAGATCACGTAAAACACACACATGCCAAGATCATGTAAAACACACACACACATACACCAAGATCACTTGAAACACACACACATGCGTGCCAAAATCATGTAAAACACACACATGCCAAGATCACGTAAAACACACACACACGCCAAGATCACATAAAACACACACATGCCAAGATCACGTAAAACACACACACACACGCCAAGATCACGTAAAACACACACACACGCCAAGATCACGTAAAACACACCCACACACACATGCGCCAAGATCACGTAAAACACACACACACACATACACCAAGATCACGTGAAACACACATACATGCGTGCCAAGATCACGTAAAACACACACACACGCCAAGATCACGTAAAACACACACACACGCCAAGATCACGTAAAACACACCCACACACACATGCGCCAAGATCACGTAAAACACAGACACACACACACACACACGTATACACCAAAATCACGTAAAACACACACACACTCACATGCCAAGATCATGTAAAAACACTTTTCACACACAAAGTGAAGTGTTTATATCATTTCCCTGTCAGCCATATTGATGTGGGCGGAGCTCTGGCGATGGTGGGCGTGGTGGATGTGATCACTGTTCAGGACATTCCCGGCAGGAGGTCAGTCTGCTTCACACAGATGGAGGAGGATCTGCTGGCAGAAAGCCAGGTTCTCACGTTCACTTCTTATTTAAAGCATCTGATAGAGCAGTTCCATGCAGTAGTGTACGTGTGTGTGTGGGAAATAAAATACACCTGTTCTCAGGTGACGTGTGTGGGTCACATGATCTGCGCTGTGGTTGCTGATAGCAAGCAGCACGCTAAACTCGCCGCGTCGGCTGTGAAGATCACCTACGAGGACCTGAAGGAGCCGGTCTTCACTGTAGAGGTCAGCAGTTCCCTCACCAGTCTCTTCGTTCACCAGAGTGTGTGTGTGTGTGTGTGTGTGTGTGTGTGTGTGTGTGTGTGTGTGAACTCACACTGGTACAGAGCGCTGACACTGGAGACTCCTTCCATCAGCGTTAATGAAACGTCTCCTTACGCACCATGCCAGGGTTTT